>RDSH01000001.1:146247-330910 GCA_009428295.1 Tilletia walkeri
GACTTGCGATCAGGTGCTGAAATGGTTGAGCCTGCTAGGTGGAATGGGATAGCTTTGCAGTCGAAGATGGAGACTGCAGAAAAGCAGCGGAGAGAATCCAAACTTCGAGTCGAAGCCAGGCCCGACGTCGTTGGTATTAACGGGGCCAGGGCCAGACAAGAAGTGAAATCGCATGTGAACGTGAGCTCGAACCGCCCGGGCGCGGACCTGATGAAGAGTAGTCCATCAGTTCCGCGACGAAGACATGTGGCTGTTATGCCATCCTCCGGAACCTCCAGAGCCTCCCGAACCGTGGTGCGAAGGCCCATGGTGTCCGTGACCCTGGCTCTGCGAGCCATATCCGGCCGACCCTTGCGGTTGCTGCGCCTGCGAGTGGCGATGGTAATCTCCACTCCCACCACCACCAGAACTCGCACCCGCGCCCGCACCATTACCGTGACTCGCGCTGGATCTAGTCGAGTAGCTATCAGTGCTACTTGAGCCTCCTGTCGCCGGTTGGGGTGCAGTAGTGGATCGAGTATGTTGCTGTGCCTTGCTGGTGGTAGTGCTGGTCGACCCTTCAGATGTCGCAGCTCGCTCTCTCGTCGTCGCCTCCTCCTTCTTCGCCTGCGCCTTTGCCTTTGCTCGTCGGTTTTGGAACCATATCTGTAGGATCAAAAATGCATCAGGGATTATTCATGTGAGAGAAATGTTCAGCCTGAGAAATGACTCACCTGCACTGCTCGACCGGGCATGTCCAGTTGCTGCGCCAATGCCTTCCTCACAGCTGCATTAGGTTTGGGATTCTCTGTCGAAATGAGGAATACAGCGTAAGCCAGACTTCCAATGAATGCACATCGAGTGAAAGCAGGTACTCACCCTTGAATGTGCCCTCCAGTACTCGGAACTGAGTCTTCGTTGTGCGGCGACGATGCTTGACTTCGAAGGGGTTCAGGTAATGGATGGCCGGTCCAGCCGGATGGTTGAAGCCACCGTTGTATGCGCCAGGCGCAGCAGAAACAGGTCCGCCGGCAGCGTTTTGTCTAAGCGTACGTGAAACAGAAGACGTTTGCAGGCAAATGAGATGTCAGAGAGCAGGACCGTGGGAAAACAAGTCAATGTACACTTGGGAGAGGACAGCAACATACCCGATATGAGAGCTGGGATAGACCCCAGGTTGTGATCCATACGTGTAGCTTCCCGAGGTCGGGTTTGCATATCCAGGCACACCGGAGCTGTAAGTTGAGGACGGGTCCGAGCTCGAGTTGGCTGTCTGCGGGGGCTGGTAGGACGGGTAGCCCTCAGGCTGAATTCCAGAAGGACCCGCACCGGTGGGTGCTCCATATGCTGGGTGCGTTTGGTAGGCACTGTGGTGATAAGGCGTCGCAGTCGATGACGAGGATTGCACAGCGGAAGAGTTGTAACTACCTGAGCCGGGAGCCGACCCATAGGTAGAGAAGGAAGAACGCGACGAAGGGTAGCTGTAATTAGCCCCACTGAATGTCTCGTGACTGGTAGCTGGGCGGTAGCCGGTTAGGACAGATGTATTTCCTTGCGGGCCGGTGGCATAGGAGTGCGGACCAGAGCTGTACTCTGGGCCTCCATGATAGGTTGACGAGGAAGGCCCGGAGGCACTGCCTGAGCCTGTACCGGCGGGACCATCGCCTCCACTGGCGGAGGGACCGAGATAGCCTGCCATGGTGTAAGGCCGTGAACCTTCGGGACCGGCGCGAGCTGGGTTTGGATAGGCACTGCCGGTCGAACCCGAACCGCTGGCGCTTCCGGGAGCGGAGTGAGCAAAATCGGCAGGGTAGAAGGACGACATGGATGAAGAAGAGTTGTTACTGCCCGCAGTGATGGGTGGGAAGAATCGGGACGAAGCAGAGGATGTACCCGAAAGGTCGACGCCGGGGACAGGGGGGATGGAACGGGGGATGTAAGCGCTGGAAGTATTAGTGCGTTCGCGTTCGTGAACAGAAGTAGTAGTGTTTGAAGAAGTAGCAGATCCACGGTTTGCCCAAATGCCTGCACTTGCGTTGTCTTGCATCGACGGGTAGCCGAGGGACGGGGAAGAAGAGGTGGAAGAGCCTGTGGCAGTCGTGTAGGTCGAGTTTATGGCGGGTGCGTCTAGAGAAGCGATGGAAGGGACTGAGAAAAAACTTGTTCTGGATGTTCGAATTGGGGTGGCAAACATGTTCCTCCGGACAGGCGGAGGGTTCTAGTCTGTATGGATTGATCGACGCTGTACGGGTCGTTCCTTGTTCGCCGTGTTGAAGAAATGTCTTCGCTCTTGCTTGAGGAGAGGGATCTGCAGGGCAGATGGACTTGTTCTTCGAGGTCGATCCTGATTCCGACACTTGAAGTCTACCGCCTGTGCTAGAGAGTGCTGTTAGGAGCACTGCGAGCAAGGAAGGGGTGAAGACGCGATGGTAGTCGTCGTCGATGAGGAAGTGAAGGGCAGGGCGGCGAGTCGGGAAGGGAGGGAGGCTTAAGGGAGGAGTAAAAGGGAGTATGGAGTAGTGACGAAATTAGTACGTAGTGGGTAGAAGTAAAGTGATTCCCAAATCTTCGGGAAGGCTTTCGTTCACGTCGCAAATTTGCGAGGGTGGTAGTGGTAGAGTGGCGAGACTACTGCAGGTCGCCAGGGGGGAGTTGAGAATCAAGGGAAGTAGGTAATTGTAGGGAAGGGGGGGAAAGGAAAAGTGAGAAGGTGCTCGTCGAACGACAAGTAAGAAGGGCAGCGTTAATTAAAAATCAGAGTGCAGGGAGAAGGAATAGATTAAGGAGCGCACGAGGGATGTTAAGCAGGCGGCCGGGCGCGGGCGGTAGTGGTGGGCGAGGAGTGTAATCCAAAGCGAGGGACGCACGGTGTCCAATCCGACACTGCTTTCTCGCCGCGAAGCTCTTCTCGAACCGGAGACTGGTCAGTCGTCAGGCCGGCGACTGCTGCGAAAAACCGGAGGGGGCACTACTCTGGGCAAGCGGCGTCAAGAAAGCAACCAGGAGAATCACAATCACAAGGTAGGCTGCAACAGGCTTAGAAGTCGGCCACTAACGCAGCACTGCGATCTGCGTAACACAAGTAGTAAAAATGTCAGAACGACGCAAGACGAGACAGCGCGATGCTGGCATATAGAAGCCGAACCAGGTTTTAGACGTCTCAGAAGCGTTCGCAAGACCAATTTGTCACGGATCAAAGTGGATCGAGCTGGGACTTTGGGAGGCCATTACAATAACTCTCTGTTGGTCATTCCCTTTTTGATGGCTTTTTCCCGCTCCCCTCTGGAGGCCGGCGATCTTCCAAAGCAGGCGGCTGCTGTCTGCAACGTACGAGTACTAGACGGACGAACACATATGACGTTCACTGACCTGTAAACCATTCACCGCATCGCAAAGGTATGGTGATTGAGCGAGGTACTACTTGCTGAGCAGTGGAAAGATTGGAGACCTCCCTCACAACATCGCTCGCATCTTGTAGCAATAGTGAACTAGACTTCGTAGTAGGAAGTATGTAGAAGTCAGAGGCACTACACATGATTAACGATTAATGAGCGTATCGTGTATGTAATCCTGCATAATCCTGATGGACGCAGAACGAAGCAATCTGTGTCAGGAAACCTCGCACAGTGCTATAATGTAGCAATCATTAATGAACGCAAGCCAAAGGAGCGATGCTCGCTCGCTGTGCGCTGCCTCTGAAGATTATTTTCTGAGATCTGAGATCTGAGCGCTGAGCATCTGAGCAACGTCTTTGAAGCTTGAAGCTTGGAGCTTGAAGGACAAGTATGAAGTGACCATGCTGGGCATGTTTAGGTTATGATTCACAGCTGCGAGCCCCGTCAGTCGCCCCCTTGTCAAGACACCGTATCCGCCGATCACGTACAAGCTGGTATCAGCGCGCGAGTGGTGCGGTGAATGCTGCTGAACGGTGAACCATGTTCGTGAACTTGGTTGGTCGCCGATGTTGGAGCCGAGGTTCGCAAGCACATCGCCGACTACTACTACCACTACCACGCTGGCGAGCCTTCTGGAACCTCGCTCTTTAGGCTTCGGCACTTGAGCTCCAGATGCTACTACTCGACGGCTTCACCGCCGCACTCGAGCTCGCCGCTCGCGCGCTCACGGCGCTCACGGCGCTCACGGCTCACGGTACTCACGGTCGCAAGCAAGAGCAGCTTCAATTTTGGTAGTTCTGTACCATGGAACTAGATACAAGCCTAACTCAGGGTTGTGGCTAACAGAAACATGTGCAGCACACTCTCAAACAGGCGGTGTGGCCATACGCATCACGACCCTGCCTTGAGCTTCAGGGCAGATTCAGGCGCACGGAGGCTTCCGCCTCGGGCTGGTTTGAAAATATACGTGAAGAGTAAATGTAGTAAGAGTCGTACAGTATGTGTAGCTGAACAGAGGCGCAGGTGAGACGGTGATAATGTTGATAATGTGATATGTGATACCTAATTTGAGTTTGGAAATGCAATGCATAATGTATGTCGTCGGCCTCTGCTTGCTGTTTGGTCTCAGATTCAAACAAGGCGTTCGCTCATCTGCATTCTGCACTACACAACTACTAACTATGTATGTACTAACTACTACTGTCTGACTGTAATTTGTAAGGTGCCCTTACGCGCCCTTATGTACTTGTGCTGGAATATACACAACAGTAGTAGCAGAGACGACACCGATTCTATCGAGCATGTTCTATCAGCGATACAATCTGCTGATATACTGATAGGGTGCAGGTATGTCCATATCACCTGGTGTACATGGTTAAGTGAGCGATCTGCAGGTGGAGGGAAGCTACAAATGGAGGCGTTATGACGGCGAAGCTCTACCGAATACTGTTCCGACTTAAAACTAAAGTTTATCATTATCTAGCATCTTGGACGCTAGCTGAGAGCAGTGGTGGTCACGATAAACAGCCAAAGGCGCCAAAACCATGTTAGAAATGCAGAGGTCTTTTGAAGATCGCGGAGAGCAGAGAGCGAGCTAGGTCTGACATTTTTTGTACCAAGAAGTGAAGCTGAGGAACCCAAGCTGACCGCTGACCAGCCCGGACTCACGAATCTGAGATCGACAGAAGGTCGAGACGGGCTGGTTGCAGGTTCCACCAACGACCCTTAGCACAGCTGCGAGGAATGCCTCACAGCGAGCAGTAGAGTAGGGCTGAGGGCAAAGGTTGAGCGTTGAGGCATTAGGCATGAGAAGAGTAGCAGATGCTGTACCTACACACCTACACTATTCACTCGGCGCGCGGATGAAAGACTGATGAGAGGTCTGACTCACCTTCACAGTAGAATCTGACATCTGGACATCCGACATCACCACTCTAGACCTCAGTGTTAAATGGTGTCTCACAGCTGTCGTTGTTTCTTGGGCCTGATGCCTGATCGTCGGCTTCGTGGTATCAGAGCTGGAGCATGCAAGGAAGTCGATGGTGTGATATGATCTACGCTGCTTTGTACAACGTAAAGCTAAGCAAGGCCGTAGGAGTGCACGGTTCGTGCGGAAGTTGAGCTGCCCCACGCCCTCGTCGTCGAAAGAAGAACATGTCAAGGACAGGAACAAGCTACTCGCTCGCTCCTGGTTGGACTGTAGCATGACAGCTCAGACTGTCCATTTTGCTTCGAGCATAGCGCGAAGCAGAACGTCTTCTCTTCCCTCCTCTTATGTATTTGCGGTCGTCAGGCGTCAGTACGCATGGACAATGGACGTATGTTCCTGGGTGGAAGTTCACGACGATGACGGCGGACAATAATCTTCAAACGACCGCCGCTATATTTAAGTAGACCGCCGGCCTGTTCATATTTCCTATGCAGTAATTAATAATTAACTCATGTAAATAAATTACATCCATCAATCCCGCCCTACTGCTTAAGCCCCAAGTGAATACACAACGCTTAACACTTAACACTTAACCCCTTTCACTTTTAACTTGCAGAGTTGCAACTCTTAATACCGTCTTACGCGACCGCAGCGCAAACTCTTAGGCAAGTAGTAATAATCTCAGATCAATCATCGGGAGATCAGGAATGTATACTCGTGCAGATAGCGAACCTTCGCATTGTGAACGTGAATATGTAAAGGGTATAGATAGATGATGGTCTATCTGAGCGCATTGATTTTCCTGGCAGACGCAGTGTACGAACATAAGAACTGCATTAAATTCGACATAATTGTTAACTATTAACTATCAACCACATGCATGTCACATATCACATATTATTAACCGGTACATATACTCGTACCTGTCAAATTTACACTACGAACATATCATGTATGAATAATATGTCGCTGCTCATGCTGTTAAGGCGTTAAGGTCGTTGATTGTTTCGCCCGCGCTACATATGTACTGAATCCTGAAAATATACTTAGCAAAGGCCACTACTACTTAAGGCTTGAGGATTGACGCTTGACCTTTAAAGAACTATCCAATGGCTCAAAAGCTAAAGAGATGTGCTTAAGGTACACATGTAGTGCCTGTGCTCCTTAAGAAATACTACTGGATGTATTCGGAAGACTACTATGTACATACTTCGACAGTAATGATTGATGATTAAGAATGTCCAACACTACTTATCGTAATAACGCTTAACACTTAACATTTAACACTTGATACTAAATACTTTGCACGGTAAGTTTTTCCCTCCTCAAAGTTAAGTGGAGGGTTCGGCGATTGACGTGGCACTTTTCCATAGGAAAAATCCATTGATTGACACCATGTGATTTTTTCCCGCTTTCTCGCACGAGACGCGATCTGTGACCTCGCTGAGTCGGTGACGCGCGCGGGCGCATCTGGTGGTTGCAAGATGCTGTGCACAGAGCAGATGATTTGACCTCGCAACAGTCATCTTCACGCGGACGAGCCTGAAGCAGTTTCCCTCAAGCGCAACCATTATCGTATAGGAGCAAGAGAATCAGCAGCGACGATGCCTCCCATCAGCCACATACTCGGTGTAGCCGCAACAGGACTCCTGGTCCTCATCCTCCTCGCCTACACAGGTCTCCTCAAGCTCATCGTGCTCACTGTCCTCCTCTTCTTCTCCGCATGTCTCTCCGTCCTCGTCACACAACCTTTCAGCGGGGCTCTGATCCGACTACGAGCCAACTATTTGCCCCGGGCCATCACCCTCGAAGCCTTGATGGAGGATGGAGCCGAGCGCGGTACATTGCCCTCCGCTTTCCTCTCTGAGCGGAGGTCAGCGGCCAAGATTGGACCCGTCGTCTCAGGTGTGATCGCCATGATTCTCCGGACAAAGCGTCTCGAGGGCTGGGCTGGATTATACAAGGGTGCGGTGCCCACCGCGTGCCAGTTGGTCATCCTTACGCTCTTCATCTACCTCTTCTTCGACGTAAAGGGACATGGCGCGACGGGATCCTACAAGGCTGCGCCTGCAGGACCTGGTCAATTCGGATTCTTTGCCAATCTGCTTTACATGCTGAGCGCAATGATTGCCAGTCTGCCTCTCCAAGTCATCACACACAGGTATGTCCCAACACCGCGTCGCGCCGTCCGATGAGCTACACCCGAAGCATACCCTTGGCTACAAGTCTGAAGCTTGCAAACTGATCGGTGCATTTTGTTTATGCAAACTCTTTTCTCCCTTCAGAACGGTCGTGCACCCAAGGATCCTTTCTTTCCGAAACATTGGGTCCAACTTGCGCGAGTTGCTCTCACCAAATGAACTGGCGCAGCCCTGGCGCCTCTACCTCCTCCCCGGTCTCCTACCAGCGATGCTCATCCACCTCTTCTGGATCGGAATCTTCACCCGCATCGTCCGTCAACTCTTCGTACCTTCCCTCGGCGGCCTCAAGTCTCCCCCAACAGCAGGCGACCACGATAAGACCTTCCACGGCAATGCACCTTCGACCATGGAGATCTCCTTCATCGGACTCTCTATTTACTTGATCTGGAACGGGATCTCCGTCCTCGTACTCGCGCCTCTCGAGTGTGCCGTTGTTCGATTGGCCGTGCAACGTCCCGAACGCCAACAGCCTCTCCATCTCGCATACGCGTCAAGATCTGCTGGCGCGGCATCCTACAACCACCAGGCATCTGCAGCAGCGGCGGCGGCGGCTTCCCCAGAACAGCCACCAAGGGCGAGCTTCACTATCGACGATGAGGAAGACGACGTTGGTGATGGGGAGCGTAACGATGCGTCTCAAGCTGATCCTACACCTTCCGAACCCCAGGCTAATCAGTACCAGTCGGATCACCACATCCTGAACGGGACCGAACCTCCGGAGCCGGTCATTGCGCTTCGACCATGTGACGAGCCGGAGACGGAGGCAGAGGCGATGCAGGCTGGCGCCGAAGGGTTCGGTGCCCCCGTTGTTGAGCGTTATACAGGCTTGGTTCACTGTCTGAGATTGATGGCGGATGAGGAAGGGTACGAGAGCTTGGCGCGTGGGGCTTGGGTGACTGCGATCGGAGTCTTGGGGGGAGCTGTCGCTTGAGAAACTTTGCTCTCTCGGCCTGTTTACCCTCACCCGCCTTACATCCCAACTTGTGCGCTGTTTCATTCTCACCCTGGCGGCATAAAAGGTCGGCCTCAAATACCTATCTTTCCCCCTTTCGTTGAATCAATGCGCTCCCGCTCTCCCCCGTCAGGGGGCCAGATACACCGCGAACTTGTATAAAAGTATAGTCTTCTCATCCGCCACCGTTCACTGTCGTCTCCAGCACGTTACAAAGGAAATGAAATAGTGCAATTGCGACAGCAGGTTTGGGCCCAAGGTCCATCACCTGAGTGTGGTTGGTTGAGTAATGAGAGGCAAGAAAGGCAGCGCAGTGCATGTTTCGGATGCGCTTGCAGAGAGAGCTTGAGTCGACGCGAGAAAGGGTCCGTGGTGAAGGATGGTAAGACGATTAAGTTTGCCGCTCGTAGTACGTATATGGCTAGCCGGCGGACCTGACGTCAGGTCTTGAGAGAGCGGGGTGTGGATCGTGTCGCCGAAAAGATAGTGTATTCCGGCAGGAACGATCGTGGTATCTGGTTTGGTTTGAGGAAAGGTCGAAGAGTGGCGAGGGCAATGGGATTTAGTGATGTGGTAGAGTCTGATGGCCGATGGCGGGTTGGGGCATAGGGCGTCAAACAAGCAAGGGAGCCTCTTTTGAAGAAGAGAGCTCGCTCATGCTCGTGCAAGCTTGGCATTCTGCTCCTCGCACCAGGCCCACACATGTTCCTGAAGTTTCTCGTTCTGTCCGATTGTGCTGGGCTCCGATCGAGTGCACCAGGGAACGAGGTACTGGCCGTGTGCCTCCTCCCGGGTAGCTGCTGTGGCGGCCCAGAGCAAAGTTGTGATACCCCAAGGCGCGACAGGCCACAAGACTTTGGGGCTGAGGTACTTGGTGAAAAAGGCTGATTCGCGTCCTAGTTCGGAGACGATCCCGCCTGGGTGAACTGCTGCGACTGTGATTGCTCGATCTTCTGGCCGATCACTGGCAGAGAGAGATTGAGCGAGCCGGCGGGCGGTGTAGAGGTTTCCGAGCTTGGACCGACCGTAGAGGACCATGGAGTTGAAGGATCCTATCCCGCCGCTCAGGTCGCGCAGAGCTGCCTCCGTGCACCACGCGTGTGCTCCACTGGTCAAGAGAACGATCCTCGTTGTGTCCTGGTTGCGTTGTGAAGTTGGGGAAGCTAGCCCGGCTGCGGCAGCGCGTCGCAGGTTAGGAAGGAGTTCTTGAATTAAGATGTGGTGTCCGACACAGTTGGTGGCCATTTGCATCTCCAGGCCGTCCTCCGAGTATCCAGACCCTCCCGAAATACCAGCATTCGCGAGTAAGATACTGTAGGTAGGGATAAATGCGCGTCAGCCTATGCAAAGATTTTATCGCATACTAAAACGCGTCGGCTTGCAGGGTCTGCGCAAGATGGGCGGACCTGTCGAGCAATAAATTGAAGAGATGCATGTATGCGCGTTGAAGACTCACTCAAGAAGTTCCTCTTCCTCGCGCACCCGCTGCGCCGCCCCTCGCACGCTCTTGACACTCGAAAGATCACATCTGACGGGTACGAGCCTTGTAGTATGTTTCTTGTCGCCACTAGCAAATTGCGCCTCTTCCAACACGCTCACTGTCCTACCCAACCTCTCCTCATTCCTGCCGAGGAGGAAGAGCGTCTTCGCGCCGCTGAGGGCCAATCTCTTAGCTGCTTCGAGACCGATGCCGCTTGTAGGCCCTGTGATGACGATAACGCGTCCTTCGAGGGACGGCAGTTCCGTGCTTGGGTCCCATGGCAAATTCCGCAGACCTGGACGGAGCATGGTCGAGTACATGTCCCGACTGATGTCGGTAATGTAGGAGCACCAACCTGTCATGGCTGATGGAGTCGGGAGGGTGGTGAAGTTGTTGTCAAGGAGGGTGTTCCGTAGAATGCTGCAGGGCGTGAGCGCGATACGTTGAATGCTGAGGAAGGGGGAGGAAGAGCAGATGGTAGACGCGACGGAGGAACTACTAGGCGGGCTTTTGTACGAGATGCGATGCGATAAGTGAAATCTTCTTTAACCGGGTATGAACAAACGCTTCCCTTGCACAATCAAATGCTCGTCCCTCTGGAGTAGTGGTGCCACTTTTTTGTTACTGACGGGGTCGATGTTCGTTCCACCGCTTCACGCTACAGCCGTCATCGTTCGATTTGCTCACTTCGAAACTTTTTTCAAGACACCGTCGTCGCCACCCCTCGTCGCACACCTCCGCCTCTATCTCAACGACACACACCTCACCTCACCGCCTCACCTCGCCTAAGAAGCTTTCTGGGCAGATGAAAGATCTGCAGCACCCTGAGAATGTAGTCCCATCTTCGTTCCTCCTTTGGGCAACTGGGAGAGCAAGATACACAGGAAGCAAGTGAGTAAACCCAGTAAAATGCAGGCAGCGCTAAGCTCATGATTGTGAGACCGTACGAGTCTAAGACCACAAAGCGGTTCCACAAGCTCGGACCCGTTGCTCATCTGCGGAAAAGCAGATCATCCGGGCCTCCGACTTGTTTTTGCGGACCGCACACCGGGCTTTGATCCGGGGGCATCGGGGCAAAGGACGAAGCTCTCAGCACAAGCTTGGACATGGCAAACCACCATCTCCCTCAACTCTCGAAAATCAACTCAGAGTACATACAGAGGAACTTCATCTCTTTGCCTCCCGAAGTGCCAGCGCAGATCAGCGACCCGTCATCCACCCACATAACTCCCTTCGTCAGCCCCTCAAGGTCGAATTCCAACACAAAAGAATAAAAAAATGAGGCCTGTTGAGAGATTGCAAGAGGAGAACAAGCATCTGCGGCGGATTGGCAAAGTCACAGAGGACGAGGATGCATCGGAGGGAAGACTTGGTCCAGGTACGTCCATCCTTTACATCGGATTCTCAGTTCCCCAAATGGCCCTATTTTGACAACCCTTTTTTCTTCCTCCTCCCTTCTTTTCGACATCAGACTTCAAGAACAGTCCAACACTTCTGATCTCAGAAGTCAAGGAACTTCTAGAACGCGAGCGAGCTTTGGACAGGGAGCGTCCTATTCCCGTCAAGGATCCGATGACCATTCCCATCTCGGCCAAGACCATCGAATACGTCGAGGCTTTCAGTCGATTCCGGGACTTGCAGGCGGTTCGAGGAGCGCGGCAGTAAGTTTCTTTTCTATTCTCCTTGTCTCTTCTGGAGGTCAAGGAGCTATGGATGCATTCGTTCTGGTGGATGGCTCAGGCTCACAATTTGCAATCGGCCCCACCGCAGACAACTGATCAATCACACAGCGGACGACGCAGCACAGCAGGATCGAGAGCATTCCCTCATGCTCACGCCATTCGAGATCGCCCAAATAGCCAACTTGAGTATCACAGACGTCGAAGAGGCTAAGACCTTAATCCCAACGTGAGTGCCTTGAACAGGTCCCTTTCCAGCCCTGTACATGCAGTTTTTGCTCAATCCCTCCGACTCTCTACTTCCGCGCCGTCGACAGGTTGGGGAGCAAAGATGACGACATGCTCAAGCAGCTGTTAGACGAGCTGGAGACCATCCGCAAGTTCCAGAGCTGACGAGCCGAGTCGCTATCCACCAACACCAAGGTCCATGCTTTCCTCTCAAGAGCAATCACATCTTCGTCACGCTTCGAAGATTGAACACGGTCAACTTAGCCATACGGTCATCACAGTCACGTTTATTCTCAACCTTCTGCTTTCTGAAACCTGACTTCGACACGAAAATGAGCTTCAAGAAAAGATGCCTGAGAATTAACGCGTGTGTTGTGTTTTTGTGTGCGAGTGAGTGAAGAAATAATGAGAAGCGATGCAGGATCGCATACATAGCAGCAGTGCTCCGGGATGATAACAGGGTTGAGAATGAATGAAAGTATGAGTAGCAGCAATGAATCTTGGCGAGTGGGGGAGGAGACCGGACACGAGGAGATGGATTATGGATGGAGAAAACAAGGCGGCAAAGTGAAAGTGTCCCTTCAGTAAAGAGGCCTGGTGAGAACGTATGCAGTTGAGAGAAACGAAAGTCGGTGGAGTCTCGATGGGCTCTAAGCCGCGATGCCAGTCCGGCAGAAGTCGTCGGTGAAGAGAGCGCCGTTAACGGCGTCCTTGAAGGTTGTGAAGTGAAAGAAATGCATGGTCAGCTGGGAGGAAAAAGCAGTGGGAATGAAAGACGAAATCGAACTCACATCGGTGACAAACCAGAAGACGAGAGCGATGATGATATAGATCATGATCAAACATAAGCCTTCCATGTCTGCGTAACGAAAAGGCAACAGGAGAAGTCGGGATTGAGCATACAGCCTCCCTGAGCCAGCGGAGAACACACAGAACCCACAATTTGCTTTACCATCACTGATTGCTGAGTTGACGATCAGCACCGAAAGGAATAGCACAATGGCAACGAAGGCTGTTGTGAGGGAGAGAGAGAATTAGGTGGTTAGCTTCGTTGAAGGTGACTAGGCTACTAAAAAGAGACATGGAATCCAGTACGCACGATCGAGGAGCAGCGAGAGGGGCTTGCCGGCGATCCACGCGATGACGACCAAGAGCGGGAAGACGAACCTAGAGTGTATAGGGAAGGCCCGTCAGCATGGTGAAGCGTTTCCTGACGAAGTATGAGTGGGACTTAAAACTTACAGTGCGATCTGTATACTGGATCCGACTGCTACACCCATACTCAAGTCGAGTTTGTCTTTGATGGCCACTGTCACCGCGGTAGCGTGCTCGGCCGCGTTCGATACGATGGGAAGTAGAACTGCGAAAGAGAAGGACAACACAAATCTGATCAGTTCCGATGCGGACTCGGTCCGTTTTTCAGCCTTCTTCCCGTTGCCATTACGCACTCAAACCGATCCATGTCTTGCTGACACCCTTCTCGGCAACTCCATTGATCGCGTCGACCAGCCATTCGGACGTGACACCACTGTAGAAGAGCCATGTGACTGTCAGTGCCGACTCCAACAGAATCGCTTATGCTGAGACTTCTGCAGAAGACAACTTACACAAGCACAGTCGCAGATACCAGGAGGACACATGCCATGACGAAGTTGAGCTGGGGCTCCTCTTCCTCCTCTTCTTCATCATCGAAGAAATCCTTGTGACTTGAAAGGGAGAAGTACAAGTAGGCTGCATATTCGTAGAACTTAAGATGTCAATTTTTTGTTCTTTTTGAGTGGCAAGCCCTGCCACATGAGATGACGGTCAGAATCAGGAGGGTCCTACTCACAGGCGTAAATCAGGAGAAGAAGAATACTAGTTCCGCGAGACATCTGCAAGATATCCTTGCGCTCGAGGGTGTCTTCAATCCGACCCAGGGCGGTATGGAAGCCGGCAGGGATCAGGACGGCGATGACGGCAATGAGGAGCAGACTTCCGTTGAGCTGGGCGGCTGTCATCTTGAACTCCTGCTCGCGGTACTTGAGTCCTCCGGCGAAGAAACAGCATCCGAGCACAAGAAGAATGTTTGAGATCACGGATCCGACGAGGGACGTTTGAACGATGGTCACTGCGTTTAGGGGTTGGAAGATGATGAGCGATTCGGAATGGGGTCACTGTTTTTAGTACGGAAGATGGGGCCGACTCACGCTGGCATTGGAACAGTGAGATGATGGCAACGATCAATTCGACCGCGTTACCTAAAAAAAAAATGTGTGATGAGCCAACCCATGCAAGACACAAAAGGAGAATGATGCGAAAGAGCTCACCGAGAGTGGCGTTGATGAGACCTCCTAGTGTTTGACCGACTCGCATGGCGATTTCCTCTGTGCCAAAGGCGAGGAGCGAGGCGAGGGGAATGATGGCCAAGAAGGCGGTGATGAAGATGACAACGTCATTGTCGATGGCGAAGTGCAGGGCCCACGAGACTGGAATGAAAACGAGCAAGACATTGATCTGCGGAGGGGGGTAGAGTACGGTGAAGGTTCAGTCATCAGAGCGAACGACAAGTTGGGAGGAAGTTTGCGGCTGTCAAGACATGAACCGCCGGCTGATGAATTGCTCACCCAAGAATGCATGACAATGGCACGGATGGACGCGGCGTTTGTGGGTGCCTTGCCAATCTTGTGTTCCGGCTTGAGAAGGTCAGCGAACGATCTTCTGGTTTGAGTTCCTGTGCTCATTCCCGTGCCACGACGAGCAGGGCGATCTCCCTGTTGAAGTCCGAGGGATGAGCCTGAGCGGTTGCCAGATCCGATCCGACCGCCGGCAGCCGCGACTCGAGCGGAGAAGCGCTTATCACGGGATTCGCGAGGTACTGGTGTTCCATTGGGAGTGTTGACGCGCTCCAGGTCGTCGTCCTCGCCCGGGTGGACCTCGCCATCCTCGAGGGCGATGGTTGCTCGTCGGACGGGACGCTGTTTGAGAGTGCTGCTGTTCTGCTGGCTGTCCTCGACGGCATTTGTGGTGAGTGGTTCGTCGGTCTTCTCGCCTCCGTGTGAGAGGGCCGTTGTTGGGTTATCGGTGCTGGCCTTCTCAGCTACTGTGTTTTCTGACGATGGTTCGGACATTGTTGCGATGGAAATGGGGAGGGCAATGCTGGTGGTGGTGTTGATGCTCCTCTCTCTCTCTCTCTTTTTGCGGCGGCATACATCTCCGCATACATCGTCGGCTTTCGAACTCAGGAGGAATCAACCACAACTTGCGCCTCCCGCCTCACGTGGCCCGCGCCTCACGCCCTCTTCATAGCCACTTGCAAATGTGATGTTCTGCGGCGTAGCAGTGGGGAAGAGCGTCACACTCACCGCGCACCTGCCAAAGCTGTGAAGCGGATGAAGCGATTGAAGAGTGCGCTGATCCCGAAGCTGGAGAGGCGATAGGCGAGCAACAACGCGCTTTGAGTGGCGCAGTCAGTATGTCAGTGAGAGGGTCCAAACAAGATGACGATGGCTGGACCGGCAAAGTAGATCTCCGTGACGGGAATTTCTCCACGCGTCGCGCACGCGTTTGTTGGTGTTGTTGCTCTCGGAAAAAGGGGAAGGCGCGTCTCCTTCTCGAAAGAGCAACAAAATGAGACAAAGGAAGCCACTCTCTCCCCATCACACACTCTTCATCTCCACCAGCAGCAGCGCTCCAAGAGAGAGAGAGTCATGCCAGCCGCATCCACATCCACATCCACTCCGTCCACATCTTCTTCCAGCCTCACCCCGCTGCCCTCCACCCCCTCCAGTCACCTCGCCCCCTCGACACCCTCTGTCAGCGGCAGTGTCGGTCCACGATCACGAGGCTACCCAGAGGGCATGTTCAGCACCCCCTCTCGCAAGGTCGTCCCCGTCATAGTCATCCCAACCTCAGAACCTCGCGCAGACGAAATATCAGGCATATCAGACGGCTCCTCTCTTTCCAGCCTCAGTGCGTCCGGACGTAGCATATACAAAACCATGTCTCCAAGCCACTTCAATGCCGTACAGAAGCGCAGGCGAATCAACGAATCAGCTTCACCCCTCTCTCGACTCAGTCGACCTGACGATGACGACGATGGCCACCACCAGAGCGAGGATGGCACCAGTGGCGACGAAACCATCCGCGATACAGCTCAGAGCTCCAAGCCTGCCCGTAAGCGCGCCAGGAGAACAGCGAACGAGTCAGAATCAGATGCGCAGGCCGAGCTAGAGACGGACAAAGACTCTAACACCGACGACTCCGATGAGGAGCTGCCAGACGTGCTCGCCAAATCACGAGCCGAAAATACAACACGGCTGCAACCGCGCCGCACAGCTGCAGTTGGAAAAACGTACGAGTTCGACGATAGAGGCAATTACGTCGGCACCTCCAAACTTCAAAATTCGTCCCGCATCAAGAGCGCAACTCCGGTACCTGTGCCTGTGACTGTCTCTGTCGCTGTCCCATCCCGCACGATTCTCAAGACGAGCAATGGCACGAACCTCAGCATCCACGCCATGCTGCGTCGCAAGAAGGAGCAAGAGAGACAGGGAACCGACCTCAAGGGGATGAAGGAGGCCGATGATCTCGTTCTCGCTGAGTCCCTTCGCGAAAAAAGGGAGGCTGACGAGAAGAAGCAGAAGGCTGCTGCGGAGGAGGAACGGCGACTCGTCGAAAGCTGGCAGAGGGACTTGGATCAAGACTTCTTGAGTCCTCCGTCGAAGAAGAAGGGCATTATTATCGTTGGAGACGGGGCGAGCGGCAGTCAAGGTTCTCAAACGGCGCAAGACACAAAAGCTTCCAAAAATTCGATTGCCGCGCTCAATAAGCGATACGCTGAGAAGCCTGAGGGAGGCTGTACTAGCGACGGCCTCGACGACGACGACTCTGCTTCATCGTCCGATCTCGATTCCGACGAGGACAAGAACCATCCAGACGGCGAGCGGCTGCGTTCTGAGAACGGTGTCGACTCCGCACGCCTTCGGATGGCTGAGCAGAAACAGCGATTGAATGGCATGACCCGCACCCTGAAGAGTGCAGCCATAGACGGTCGAGATGTCCTGGTGGACATCCTCGCTTCGGATTACGGCCTGAAGAAGCAGAAGAAGAAGAAGGGCGACGGCAAGAAGACGGTGAAGCAGGAATCAAAAGCAGATGAAGCGGTTACTGGTTCGATGTGGATGAGGGGACGTGTTGCTGTGAGTGGCATTATCTTGGGTTTCGATTCACTGCTCTTTTGCCAAAGATGAGGTATTGAATCTCGAATTGGCCTTCCTGACTCTCATCCATTTCTGCAACCACCAGCTGCGCGATATCTCTCTGCCTACTAGGCTAGAGACGTCTCCGTTCGGCAAAATTCTTTCGGACGCAACAAGAGATGGTACGTACGACTGCTGATGATGCATTACTCCATGTGACGAGGTCTCTGACGATACTGTCGTCGACTTTTAGGACCATGGGCACTCGCTGCGGCCTTGCAGCAGATTCGTGTGATGACTCCACGATTCCAAATTTCAGCGGTCGAGCTCGGCTTCCTCCTGTCTGTTGCAACACACGGCCTCGACCTCCGCTCTGGCCCTCGAAATGCTGGCCAGCTGATGAACAGAAACCCATCGGCGCACCCCTGGAGACTCGCCCGCAAGGAGCGTCAAGCAGTCGCTTCTGCAGCATGTGCCGCACTGGAATGTGTTCCTTGCTCTTCTGCTGGTGGGAAGCAGCTGCGTGCGGCTGATGCTATTACTGCTGTCGATCTCGCTGTCAGGACGTGGATGGTCGAGGCTCTCGTCGGGTTGGGCGCGTCGACTGCACTTCTGAAGAAACTTCGATTGCTTTCTAGTGAGGTGGAGTTGACTCTGAAGCCAAGTCGGCGCGTACGGCAGCAGGAACGGGTCGAGCTTCGTCTTGCTCGTGCTCAGTCGGGCCAGCATACGGATGGGACTCACGTAGTCAAGAGGGAGGACGACCAGCAACTGGGTTCTGACTCGGATTCGCTTGTGGGCTGGCTCTCGTTGGAAGAGCGGCTGGAGGCACTTGTTCGGTTTTGCTCCATCATTCGCTCCTTGTGCAGGTGAGTTTAGTTCATCCGCTGATGAAGCTCGATTTCCTGTGCACCATTCCTGACACCATATTTTCCATCCAGTCGTCACTTGTTGGCATGGCCCATCCGAGCGGATTTGTATCTTGCACTCGCTGTCCTTTCTGCTACTCATCCTGAGGATGGCCTGATACCAGCTATCCGAGGGGCGACGGCGGCACTGCTGGACGATGGACAAACCGGGTTTTCGGTGAGTGAACTCGCCGCTCGACTGTATCCAGCTCAAGTGCTTCCTGACCTTTGTAACTCTCCTGAACCCCCAGGATGCTGCTCAGCAGCGACAGGAAGAACTGGCGGAAAGGATCTTCACGGCGTTCGAGACATTGCCCGTCCCTGTCTATGCCGCGATGCTTCGAGGCATTCCCAAGGACGGCGTTCGATCGCGAGCGCTGTCGCGACGAGTAGCTTGGAAGCTCCTGGCGCAGCGACACAAGTCCCTGCGTGCTCCGTTGGCGGATGACAAGGCACTTGCACTTGCTCCTGCTCCTGCTGCCGATGCTGGGCACGAATCGAGTCTGCCGATCCTTGCTATGCCCGACTTGAACTTGCTTCAAGACTTGGTCTCGACGAGCAACGATTCGAGTCCGTTCTGGATCTCTACGGTGGCCGACGATACGCGGCAGGCAGCAGCGCTCAAGCGGAAGGCCGTTGCAGATGGTGGGAAAGCTCAAGCCAAATCCGAGTCGGGAGGTGTAACAGGACCGGCGAGACGCGTGACCGATTACCACGAGCTAGCTGCCTGGACGGAGGTCGTTAGTGTGGCTTTGGACGACCTTGCGGTTCAGGCGACCGCGTTTGAGGAGGCTCCCGAAAAAGTCGAGGCTGTCGTCGATTCGGATCCCAAGCAGAAAAGCTATGCGGTCTTTGATCAAGCTGCTGTCAATGCGGAACGTCAAGTCCGGGGCTCGCTTCTTCTTGCGACGCGACCGTTCCTCAGTCTGGCTTCGTCCCACCTCTCCGCCACGAAGGGTTCGACGAACGGCGCCTGCCCTGTTCCTGACTCTTCGCGGATTCGCATCTTAGCGAAGATCTCACTGGACCTGCGCTCGACGTTCAACAAGATCCAGGATAATCGTGGTGCGAATCTGGAGATGTCGCGGACGAAGGATGCGATTCAACGTCTGCAGATTCGGATACATTATCTGCTGCCTTTCTACTTTGCGAGCGGACGGGTGGGAGACGAGTTCAAGCTTTCAGAGATATATGGTGAGGAGGGTGGGGGGAAGAAGGGGCTCGGTGGTGATGGTGCCAAAGAGGCTGTTTCTCCTACGCCTGTATGAGGTCGCCAGCGTACGTCGCAGACCAATCTCTACCGCCTGAGTCCTGACGCCTGACGATGTTGATTCAGCTACCACCCCCACCCCTCCCGAGCCCAGAGGCATTGATCACCAACCTTGGACTGTTACAGCGGCCTTACCACACCACGCCGGGCCTACCGGCCCACGGGCCACGGCATCAAGGCAATCAATGAAGCATGAAGTGGTCGGCGACGTCGCCCACGGGCGGCTCGGTCCGCCGGCGCTCTTGGGAATGCCAGCTAAAATAGGCGTGTAAGATCATCCAAATGGCAAATTGAAAGCAAGGTCTAATTATTACACGCATGTGGATTCGAGTGTGGGTAGGGCCAAGGCGTAAGGCGGGTGTGAGCTCCGTACCCAGGTCCCAGCACTTAAACGACTCACATTACATATGTATAGTGACCCTTAGATAAGTCGATAGCCTTTATGTAGCTACGATGTAGGATAATCATCCGGTCGATACCTTTTACACGCTTCACGCTGGACGCCGACATATACACTCCGCAAAGATACGATAGCAGAGTTGTCATAGCACATGGATTTAGGGGATTGAACAACCTTTCGGCAGCATCATGCTGCTGCTTCTTGGTACGTTAGATGGCGACAACGCCTGCTTACGCATCGCATCCAGTACCACGAATCCACGATGCCGTCAATGCGGTATGCTGTATGTTAATATGGCACATGCATGCCGAGTTGCTGCTTGCTGTTTACTGGACGCAGGACGATGCTCGGCCATCTGTACGCATCGGCATCTACAGGTATCTCTACTCGTCTACTGCTGGAAAGAAAAAGGATAGGGATCGGTGTGAATGCTGGGCGCTGGGCGGCTGGGAGATCTCTGCTCCTCGTCGCTTCGATGCTGTCCACCTCCATCGTCGTCTCCATTCCGGATTCCGCCAGATATTAAACCATGTGTTTGGCGTTTGCAAGCTTTAAGGCACCGAAGGCAAACAGCGCCTCATATCCTTCACACTGGTCTAGTGCAGTGGTGATGCGTGGAAAAGGAAAAGTGAGACCAATGATTGACATACTGTAGATGAGGCGACGATCGGGAGTTTGGAAACATGCTCGTGGGGTGCGGGGAGAGCGGTCCGAGCCTGCCGCACCTAAAATTTAATCAATCAATGCGAGTGAGTGTCAAACTACTGTCAAACGTCGACCCCCACAAATCGCAAAGAATCCACATGCCATCTTGTACGGGGTCGTCCTACCTCTGCGTCCTCTCCAGCACAGCGCTTCAAAGGCAGAAACTAGGATCAGGAAGCCAGAAGGACAGAGCGGGAAAGATAGCCCGTCGTCGTCGGCTTCTTGTTCCGCCATGCGTGTGAAATGTGAGATCTTCAAGTGGAATCCACAATCCAGCATGATCCAAGTACTTCAAACAGAAAATGGCGGCGCATGCTACGGAGTTCATACGGCCCTCGGCAAGGCGGACAGCGGACAGGCGGTAGTAGGGAAGGAAACTAGCGCGACCCTTTCAGCTTCCAGCATCTCACCTGTAAACTTACCTTGCTTATTATTGTATGATTGCGGATGTTCACAGTCACACTTAGGCTCATTAAATATACCGCCGCTCACACATGCATATAAGTATACGAGCAGAATTGTACATAACCCCCCTCCAAAGAACCCTATTCTCCTCGCCTCTTCTCCTCGCAGACTTCCTCGCTCTTCATCCCCGCTTTACCTTCTCCGTCTGGATTTCGACCTCAGACCTCAGCATCTTCGGTCAGGCGTGCCCCCTCCAGCATCAATATCAACTGCTTGCCCAACCCCTCCTACGGACATCGACGTGATCAAGAACATGAAGGCCATCTCGGAGCATGTCCCAAACGGCTTCATCTCAGTGCCATGCGGGGTCTTGGACATGGCAGGAAATGAGTGAGTAACTATCCTTCTCCCTCTCGTCATGTAGTTGGGTTCGTACTCACCCAGTATGCTGTATGACTTCCAACCTCCAGGAAGGCAGCCATCGTTACCAAGGTTGTTCTCTTCTCTAACCGCTTCGACGTACCCCACATGCAACGGACGTACTACCAGCTGCTACGAGCCTGGCCTTTCCTAGCCGCGCGTTTGCGAAAGGGCACCGGGGACATGCGCGAGCTGTGGAGTGTTCATATTCCAACTCCCGAGATGCTCGAGGACCTCATCTTGGCCGACAGCCCCGCCAACTACACTTTCTCCAAACTAGCGACTCCCATGTTCTCACACTGCGACCGGCGGAGCGAGTCTATGTACGATGTCCTTCCCTTCGCCCGCTTTGCTGAGAATCCGTCCAAGCTCTCACAAGAGGATCCAACTATTACGACAATCGACCGAGTCGCCATGCTGGGAGACTTCACCTCTCCCCACGGTCTCAAGGCTATGGAGGAATACTTCGTCCGCGAGGCAGCCATCTTTACAGTCCATGTCACCAACTTTGCCGATGGCGCCGGGTTCACCTTCACCGTCCCCCATGCCTGCTTTGACGGCGCAGGAGCCAAGGCCGCTCTCGATGCCTACCTGAGCTTGCTCCGAGACGAGCCCATCGAACCAATGGCTCCCATCGGATATGATCCCTTCCTGCGCTTCGCCCCCAAGCCAGTGGTATCAGAAGCGACTCCAACACCAGCATCATTACCAACATACAGCGATGAAAAGTACCAACGCTCGCGGACATCAAGAGGGAGGAAAAAGGAGAGGAAAGCGGCAGTGAAGGCCAGCGCCTCCATCGAACCGCCTCAACCGGCTCAATGGCAAATACTTTCCATTCTCAACCTGCTCGTTCTCTGCTACTACGTCGCCATGGACTACCTCGTCGACAGACCGGAGCGGAAGATGAAGCGGGTCATGATCTACGTCCCATCGAATTTCATCGAAAGTCTCAAGGAGCAGGTACGGAGCGATATCGAGGCGGAGCATGGCGAGGCGCGGCTGGAGGAACTGAGACTCAGTCGGGCGAATGCGATTCATGCTTGGATTCTTAAGGTGAGTTTTTTATGGACTCGACACAGTTGAATACCGAAAGAGGTGGGTTTGGTTTACTCATGATCTCAACCCTTGGCGATGGAGCACAGAACGAATTGGCTCGCCGGGTCGACGTCAAGCCAAATCGCATGACATCTCACGGGACGCTGGCAAACATGCGATTCCGACTGCCAACAGGCCTTCCGGGGATACATCCGACCTATACAGCCAACTGTCTTGTACCGATTGGTGAGTTGCGAGTCTTCTCTTACTTAGACAGTAGCAAATGCTGACCTTTTCCCTTCCTTTTTGGTCCACCAACCTGCTGCAGTCACACCTCTGACAAGCACAAAGAAGCTGGCTTCTAGCTCACTCGGCGCAATCGCCTACGACGTCCGCACCAGTCTCCTGGCGCAAAGCACACCCGAAGAGATGGAGCGATACGTGCGATGGCAAACATGGCGAGGCACACCCGTTGAGTTGGGAGGCGGATTACAAAAGACGGGGATGGCCGTCTTCTTCCCTGCCAACAGTCGCTTCACTCTCGTTACCGACTGGACCAAGTTCGGACTCTGGGATCTCGACTGGAGTGGGGCCTTGCCTACCGACTCTTCTTCTTCCCCTTCAGAGAAGGCTCTCAACTCGCCTTGTTCCGCTGAAACTGCAGTGGACACAGCCGTGCTGGAGAAGACTATGGACGAGCATCGGACAGCGAAGGACGGCAGCGATTCGAGCTCGACCATCACCGCTGCGACACATGCTGATAAGTGCGGAATGCTTGCCATCATCGGAGATTCTCATGTGCCGCTGCATCACCGTAATGGCTGGATCTTGATTGGCGGACGCGAGGGTGCATGCTGGATCTTGGGCAACATCTCGAACGCAGAACGACGGCACCCTCGAGGCTGGGGTCGCTACGGCAGTGGATTCCCGACAGATTTCTCCTAAACATCGCTGCCCTACGCCATCGACTCTTTCGAGCGATTCACCTTCATTTCAGAGCTTCTCTGACTCGTTTCTCGCGCAAGTTCAATCCTACACTGCAGCAGTCGTTGCAGCCCCCTAAGTCCACACCTTCCCACAAACGCACACACTCCCTCACCAAGTGCCCGCCCTCAAGCTTCAAAGCCAATCTCTAGTTACATCCCGACCCACCACCCCCTTATTCGCACTGCTCGCATGATATCGTGCTTTGAGCCACCCCCAACACTCCCTTACCCTATCCTATTCTTCACTCAATTGCTTCCCCCGTTAGAAGTTCTCATTTGCTAGATAAGGACTGCGCAACTTCCCTTCCCTCCCCATGGCCCTCGCCTTCACTGGACCGGCCCAATCGTTCCATCACTGTACTTTACAGCATACCCGCGCAAATTTGCTTTCAACTCCCTGTTGTTTTACATACACACCTTCCAAGAACTGCTGCGTCTGACCCTCGCTGCCTGAATCAGAAGATGGAAATAAGGAATGAGATAAAGAGCAAGCGCATCAACAACCGCCCGGGCCGCAGTAACGTAGCAGCTCTGACGCTCTGACATTGATTGCTATGCGATTCAGAGAGACGGTAACATGGCCTGTGTCTTCGTCACCTGCGTACTTAGTAGATGAAGGCATTTTCCTAGATGAGGAGTTCGTTTCACGGGCAGCTCCTTCCGCTGCGATCCGCCCGCCCGGGACATTCGCTACACCCTGCTGCTCTTCATCATGCTTCTAGTTGACGCCGAATCAGACGACCTCTAGAGCCCCTAGCCCCCTACATACCTTTCTGGCGACCAAGATAAGTGGGCGAGAAGGACAACATTTCTGTACAGCTACTTGAACAGGGTACTCGTACATAAAGGATCCTTCTGGTCGTAGCGGATCTCGACGAGCAAAAGAACCTTATCTGAGGAGCGGAGTAGAAGGACCGACGCTCTGCTAACATTAAAAAGTCATGACCGCAAACATCGCAGTAGAGGTCGCTGAGCCTTGCCCGGAGGGCTTCACCTCCGTCCCGTGCGGCAAGCTGGACGTGGCCAACAATGAGTGAGTTTTCGATGGCTTCCTGACATGCTTTCCCAGAGCCGCGCTGAAAATTTTCGGGAGTTCCTTTACAGAAAACTCGCTCTCGTGTCTATGATGTTCCTGTTCCCTAGTCGCCTGGAGGCGGCCAGGATGAAGGATGCATACTATACTCTTCTCCGCGCCTGGCCGATTCTTGCGGGTCGACTGCGAAAGGGCAAGGTCCATCCGGAGCTCTGGCGTATACACGTACCTTCAGCCAACAAACTCGAGGAGCTGATTGAATTCGATAAGAAAGGCGTCTTCGCATCCAAAGAAAAGGTGCCTATGTATACCGAAAACGATTGCTCGGACAAGTCCCTCGATTCGATCCTTCCCCTGGCTCGGTTCGCTAAAAGGTCGTCGACGAAGCTGAATCGACAAGCTCCCGTCATCTTGAACATCGATCGGAGCGTCCTTCTCAGCTATTTGACATCGCCGCTGGGCCTCAAGTCTAACGCGGAGTGCTTCCAACGTGATGCCCCCATCTTCTCGATTCACGTCGTCAACTTCGCGGACGGAGCCGGCTTCTCCTTCACCGTGCCGCACGTCTGCTTTGATGGTTCCGGAGCCCGGACACTGCTCGAAGCATACACCACCTTGCTGAAGGGCGGGACCGTGGATCAACCTCCGCCACTAGGATACGATCCTTTCACTTCCTTCCAGCCGAATCCGAACGCGGTCGAAAAGAAAGTACCAGTCCCCTCTGCTCCCGGCACTTGGCACGTCCTGAACATATTGAGTCTCCTCGTCCTATCCTACTACTTTGTCCTTGACCTACTGTGGGAGAGACCCGAGCGGACGATGCAGCGTATCGCAGTCTATCTTCCCCCCAAGAGCGTCAACGAAATCAAGGCGCAGGCGAAGGGTGACCTCGAACGCGAGCTTGGGCCTGGAAATCCCAAAGCTGGGAAGCTGAGTACCGGCGCAGCGCTTCATGCATGGATCATCAAGGTAAGAGAGCATGGATCTCAAATTTCTGCATCCTTCTTTACTGAGCAAGGCGATCCTTTCATAAACAGAACGATCTCGCTGTCCGAATGGAGAAGGGAGCCGATAGACTTAGCACCCATGCAACATTGGCCAACATGCGATTTCGCCTGCCGACAGGATTGGACTCTATCCATCCCAGATACTTGAGCAATGCTCTGGTCCCCATTGGTGAGCATTTTTTATAGTCTGCTGGCGCTTGAGAGATCGCTGACATCTGTGCGTTGAACCCATTTTCTGCAGCTGTCGAACCTATCAAGACACGAGATCTCGCATCACGTTCTCTCGGCCAAATTGCTCTGGATGTGCAAGAAGCGCTCCGCAACAAATCGACGCCTGAAGAATTGGAGAAGTTCGTCCGCTGGCAAGTGTGGAGAAGCACACCACCGGAACTGGGAGGTGGACATCATCGCAACAGTATGGCCGTCTTCTTCCCTCCGGCCGCTCATTTTACTGTGGTGACGGACTGGTCCAAATTTGACCTCTTCGACCTAGACTTCAGCGGAGGCATGGAGGCGACATCCTCGCAAAAGACTGAAGGTGACGATGCCGAAAATGGGGACGCCCGGAAAGTCCTGTCCATCATCGTCGATGCACACACGCCTTTGCACCATCGGAACGCCTGGTCTATCGCAGGCGGCCGAAACGGTGAGCGCTGGCTTCTAGGCTCCATTTCGGAAACGGAACGTCGGCATCCTGATGGGTGGGGCAAGCTAGCCGACGCCGAGAACTTTTGAAGAATAGACAATGTCGCAGCGTACATACTGTCATGGCTCTTTTCTTGGCCCTGTCCGTCTTCGCATGCAGTAGACAGGCATCATAGCATAGAGATGTAGATCCTCAGCCGTTTCCGTTACACAAACTAATACACACGCACCGATAGCATTTCTTGGAATTTCACAAGACGGAACGAACATCAAGGCAAAGTTGCGCATGAGAGTTAACGTTTGTGCTTCTTCTTCCCGCCCCCGCCCCCGCCGGACCCTCGCCCAAGTGCTTTGAAGTCTGCCTGAACGACATCGTCGTCCCGATCCATCCCTTCTCCTGCTCGGTCCTCGTTCATTCTGCGCTTCCGCTTGCCAGCGCCCTTTGCTCCTCCAGCCCCGTTCTCCCTCAACTCTCGCACAGCTGCTCGTTGCGCGTCTCCAACGCGCTCCTCCAGGAGACTGATTGTTTCCTTGTCCGCTCCGGCAGGGAAAAGTGTGAGCTTTTTCCCGATCGTCTTCTCGATCCTTTGGAGTAGTTCGACGTCGTACTGGCTCACGAGCGTGACACTCTTTCCGCTTCGTCCTGCTCGAGCGGTACGTCCGACTCGATGAATATAATCCTTCGAGTTGGAGGGCAAGTCGTAATTGACGACCAGGTCGACAGCTGGAATGTCAAGACCACGAGAGGCAACATCTGTTGCAATCAGAATGTTTCGCCCGCCAGATCGGAAGGTGGCCAAAGCTCCCAAACGAGCCGACTGTGATAGTTGACCGTGGAGTGGGACCGCTGGGAAGCCGAGCGTTCGTAACACGAGAGACAATCTTTGACAGTCGTGTACCGTTCGAGTGAAAACGAGGATGGATTGACCCGCTTGCTCGTTGGCCAGATGGACGACATGAATGTCCTTCTGAACGAAGGGCATGAACAGGTAGTACTGTGACAATGTAGAGACCGTGGCGTACCTGGACACGCAGCAAAGGATCGACGCAGAGAGGTCAGGATTGGCTCGATGCAAGGCAAAAAGATGGATGGGTCATTATATGCTCACTTTGTGCTGACTTCCACTCGGACGGGATTCTTCAAGCTGGCGCGTTGAAGTTTGGCAACCTTCGTAGTCATTGTCGCACTGAACAGCATCGTAGTTCTCTCCCTAGGGATAGACTGAAGAAGCTTGTCGATAATAGGGCCAAAGTCCATATCAAGCAGTCGATCGGCTTCGTCCAATACCTATGTGACGGACAGAGAGAATGAGCATGCGCGATGGTCAATAAGCGCACTAGAAGGACTCACCAGGTATTTCAGGTTTCTCAAGCTGAAGCCCTTCGTGTTCTCCAGATGGTCTTGCAGCCGACCGGGAGTGGCCACTACGACGTGCGGCCGCTTCGCCAACGCGATGCTCTGCGAGACCATATCCATCCCTCCAACAATAGTCGCGCAGCGCGCACCCATGGTAGCTCCGAGCGCCTCGACCTGCTGACTGATCTGGTACGCCAACTCACGGGTCGGAGCCAAGATGCACGCAAAGAGCGGGTGAGGATTGTCCCACAGCGCCTGAAGGATCGGAATGGAAAAAGCTGCCGTCTTGCCCGAACCCGTCTGCGCGAGACCGATAATGTCGCGCCCGCCGAGAGCGTGCGGGATGGACTCGACTTGAATCTCGGTTGCGTTCTTGAAGCCCATCGTTTCGCATGCTTCGCAGATGGCTGGAATCACGCCGAGTTCGGCGAACGTCTTCTTCTTCTGTTCCTCCGCTACTGGTTCTGTCTCCGCCACATCGGCGGCCGCCTTAGATGCGCCGGCCTTGCTGCTTTCTGCACTGCTCATTTTGGACGCTTCTGTATGCGATTCTTCTGAGGGCGATGAGGATGAGCGTTTTCCTGATTGCAGAGTGCAACGAAATTTCCTCACAGCTTGGACTTTTTTTGGGGATCCGAGATCGGGCAACGATCCAAAGGAAAAAAAGTCAGACACGTGGAGTCCAGCTTACACTCAACTCCACCTCACGCACAAGAGAGGGAAAGGTTCTCAATTACGTTCGCAACGCTATGATATAGAAGTGCGTGAGACTGGCCCAATATTCAGCGTTCAGCGTCTGCGCCATGCGACTACTCGTTCATCATCGTGCCACCCGAGGCAGGGACGCCAAAGGTGAAGCCGCCGGAGGGTGCAGAAAGATCCGATTGAAAGACGAAAGCGGCCGTCTGTTCGGTCGCTGGATCCGGTGCTGACTCTGCCATCTCGTCGATCTCATCGTCAGGGAAGAAGGTATCGATGAGGGTGAAGCAGGCTTTCTGTGAACAGAAAAGAAAACCCCAGGTTCAGAAGCGGTGGTCATTTTTGGCAGGATGCCACATCACAAGATCGGTTCACTCACGTATATGGCATTGTTCTGATGATGTTGCAGTTGGTGAATCTTGATCAACCCCCCGCATTCCTCAACGTAACCAGCGTAGACGTTTGGCGATCCGGGACCGCGCTCATTCTTGTCATCCTCGCCAACTCTGAGGATGTGGAACAGCGCGTCAAGTGCCACTTGAATGGTCTGATTTTCCTTCAGATCGAGCATTGAGCAGAGCGGTCCTATGCAGCCTTGTGACACGAGGTATCGAATGAGCTCCGGCCGCAGCAATCCAATCTTCGTCGCGTTGCTCACGGCCCAGCAGGCCTCTTTTCTGGTCCGGGCTTCGGCTGAGGTCATGAGATTGATCAGGGGTGGGAATATGTTGGCATCGACCAGAGCTTGAACCTGCATGGGCGTCCCCGCCGCAATATTGCTGATGGCCCAGCACGCCTCTTTCCGAATGAGCTCGACACCCGAATGCAATAGTCGACCGAAAGCGGGAATGCAGCCGGCTGCGATAGCCACGTCCGTTTGGGTGTCTTCGCCAGTCACGATATTGCCAACGGCGCGAAGAGTGGGAGTGACGACGGCACGGTTCGAGTGCCCCAAAAGTTCGACTAGTCTTGGGCAGGGTCCGCTTTCGAGAACTGCGGTAATCTGGGTATTGTCGCCATCGCTGAGGTATGAAAGTGTCCAAACGGCGTCGGCGACAGTCTCGTCGTCCTCTACGTATAGGAGTTTCGAAAGGACGGGGATAGCAGGAGCGACCTGTCGAAGAAAGAATGAAAGTTCAGAGATGCATGCGTCTCTGAAACAGCAGTGGTATTGGCAACTTACCGCCTCCCATGGTGGGCTAGGGTTCTTGCCTCGGCAGAGATTGCTGAGCGTCCAGACCGCATTTCGTAAGAGTCCAATCTTGAGCTCTCGGGAAAAGAGTTCGAGAAGAGGCGACATGATGCCATGATGAAGCACGATATCGCGATTGTGAGTCTTGTCGCCGGCAATGTTTCCCAAAGCCCATATGGCCTGCTCGCGAACCTCGTCAGATTCGGAAGCAGCGAGCATGTCGATGAAGTGCGGGACCGCTCCTGACATGACAACGATGTCTGTGTGTTCTGATGTACCGGACGCGATGTTCGTCAGGGCCCAGGCTGCCTCAAACTGGGGAAAGAAGGAGAGGGAGGTTGAAGGCCAGGTCAATTCCCTGAAAAAAGGTCGCATGTATTCGAAAAAACGCCAGAAGCACATCTGTGTACTTACTTGAAGCAGCTCTGAAGGACTTTGAAGACGCTCTGCGAGCAGAGGGACAGCCCCTGCCTGAATTATCGCGTCCGTGGGAGGTTCGACTTCCTTGGATAGCAGTTTCCGTAGCTTGATAACCGATGCGATTTGCTTCTCAGGGCCGCCGTATCGGAGCTCTTCCACGATGGCATGTAGAGAGCCGACGCCCTGGTTACGTTAAAGCAGACAGAAAAAAATGAGCTGGGGCGAAAAGAGCGGACTATAGATCAGAAAGGGCTTGCGTACTACTGACCTGATCTAATTCCAAAGCCGCATCGACAGCATCTTCATCTTCCGTTGTGTCTCCGTCCGTCAGCGCGCCAGCAGCCACGTCCAGATTTCTCCGTTTGGCGTTATGCTCAGAGCGCGCCTGACGACGAATTTCAACCTGCTGCTCCTCGCGCCGGCGACGGAGGTCTTCGGAGCGGAAGAGCTGGCGAGACTTGTACGATGCAGCTCGGGCTGGGGTGCCGCCTGGCCTGGCCGAGGAGGATGACGAGGAGTTCGATGGAGGCATAGCTTGCGCAAGTAAAGGTTTGTTTTGACGAAGAGGATTCAGGAGGTCAGGCGAGGGCTAGCTCAAGGGAGTCGCGAAGGATCTGTAAGGTATGGAGGGGAAGGGTCGGATGAACACTAGGGGAGGCGGGTCAAAGAGAAGAGTCAGCGCGAGCCTTCTGATGAGGACAAGAGAGCGCCCAATCACCGCGGATCCAGCCGCATGGGACACACTCACTCCGTTTTCCAGGCTGAGAATGATGAGGTCCGTATCTAAGCCTTGCGCCGTGGTGTTCGCTCTGGAAGGAAAAAGAAGTTGGCTGCATGCAACTTCGCAGACAGCAGCTTCCCAAAAAATTTCCAGATGCCTCCCACCTTGCTCGCGTGGCATTTCACATGCAGGGTCCAAGCAACTTTTTGAGTGGCGGAAGGCAAGACTGATGAGGCAGACGACACCCTGCTGCCTGATCGCATGCCGGGGAAGGAAGAGGCTCCATCTGGGTCCCAGGCGCTGCCGTCCTCCCAGCAGGGCTGGCGACAAGCTGCCTATGCTTCCCAGTCCAAAGCGTCGTCCTCTCCCGCGGGTGGACTGTCGAGTACTTTTTCGAAATCATCGCCTTCGAAGACGAGAAGTAGTACGAGTCAACGAGCTCAGGCGAGTGGGTTCCTGAAGTCCGAGTCGTCCACTGGTAGCTCGAGCTCAAGTTTACAGAGTGGACGAGGATCAAATGTCGGATTCGGCTCGGCCTCAGGCTCAGGCTCTGGCTCTGGCTCAGGGCTGGCCGCGTTGCCTCTGTTCTCTTCAAAGGCAACGGATGAGGTCCGCGCGTTGACGAGCAAGAAGGGCATGAAGAGTGAATCCAACCCGATCACGAACTCACGCATGGCGGAGCAGACCCAGCATTACGTGTGAGCATCAGATCCTCCAAACGCGAGAGTGAAGCATTTTGCCGGGTGGTTCGAGGCTGACCGTGTCTGTCTCTGCATACAGGTCCTCAGTGACTGGGCATCAAGTGGCAGACCGGGCGGTTGCGAGCTTTCCAATTGCAGCTTGGAGAGATCAACGTCAGTCGAAGCTACGGGAGCAGGCGGTCGAAAAGGTGAGTCGCCAGTCGAACTCCTTGCGCCTCTCTGTAACCCTGCTCAACCCAACTTTGGTGCCCGCTTCCAGTCAAGCGACATCTTCAAGGGCGTCACCGCGTATCTGAACGGTTACCAAGGCGAAGACCAAGTCAACTTGGACATCACCCGCAAGATCCAGGAGAACGGTGGCAAAGTGAATTACCTCTACTCCAAGACTCAATGCACGCACATCATCTCCAGCCGAGCCTTGAGCGGCAAGAAGAATCAAGAATGGTTGGTGCAGAAGAAGAAGTCTGCCACGATTGCCAAACTTGTACGGCCTGATTGGTGAGTGGAAGGTTCCCATGCCTCTTATTCGGATGCGACTTTGAGGTCAGTCTTGCTCAATCGATTGATTTTGTGACAGGGTATACGACTCCATCGCTGCAGGTAAACGGCTCGCCGAGTCCAAATACCCTGTCTTCTCGGACCAGACACAGAGCAGCATTCTGGCCGCATTTGGTCGAAAGGAGCCTGCCGAGCCGGAATCGGAGGCAGGTCCAAGTTCTCTATCAACGGTAGATCGATCGACGCATGAAGGGTGACCTGTATACTCCAAAGTCTCCAGCATAATCAGCAAAGTCCTATTAGCATGTCCAATTTTGGTATGCACTTGCAGCGAAGGCCAGGCAGGGGGGCAGAGAAATGATCATGATTGAGTGAGGGGAAAAGCCATATGTAAGTGCAAGTGCGCCGGAGGGAGAGGAGTTGGCCACGCCCAAGGTGAACAAAGCGAACACGGCAGTGGATATGTAGCCACACAAGGGAGAAACGTAGGGAGAATTCGACGATCGAGGGCGGGGGGAGGGGAGGAAGGAGAAGCAGAAATAGAGGTATGTAAAGGCACAGGTATGACAAAGTTCAAGACGAGACACGTGAAAAGGAAGAAGGGAGAGCTGATGACGAGGGAGGAGAAAGAGAGGGTGATCTAAGCTTTTGCAATGGATACGGCTCAGCGTGCAGTCGCTCAGAGCAGTCCCTGGATAACGAGAAGAAACAGGAGAAAAAGTTGTCTCGTCAGTTTGGCTGCGCATGTGAGCAACATACTCAGAGTGTACTTACACAATCCCTCAAGTTGACCTGGATGATGATATCGTTCACTGCCGACAAGACGAAGCGAATCTGCTGCGTGTCGGTGGCACATGTACTAAGAAGTAGAGATAGGGAATTGCACAATGTTAGATCAGTTCAGAGGCACAATCGTAGAGAGAAGCACAGCCAGACAAGGTACTCACAAGTGCGTGTAGATGGTCTTGGAGTCGCTTTGGTTCAGCGATACGAAGCGGTTGACAATGTACTCGCAAGCCGTGTCATAGTTGTTCCCGCCCGTGTAATCCGAAAAGTACTCGCCCATAGGCGAAATCGGCAACTTCTCCCTGAACAAGTCGATCTTGTTTAGGAAAAGGATGATACTTGTCCGTGTGAACCATCGGCTGTTGCAGATCGAGTCGAACAGGGTCAGAGCCTCCTGCATGCGGTTTACGTTTTGGTCCTCGTACAGCAACTGGTCGTATTCAGAGATGGCAACGAGGAAGATGATGGCCGTCACGTTCTCGAAGCAGTGGATCCACTTCTTTCGCTCCGATCGCTGACCACCGACGTCGAACAATCGGTAGTGCAGCTCGCCGATCTGGAAATGTGTCTCGCTGTGTAGAGTCACGCCATTGATCGTAAAAGGGTGTCAGTAAAGACCTGTGAAGGTAGGAGGTCGAAAGAGATAACGTACGTAATGCCTGTGGTCTTGACTCGCGATCTTAGTACATCCTGATCTGTTGGGACATATTCGGGATCTGCCATGCGCTCAATCGAATCGAAGTAGCTGAGCGTGGTGGAAGATAAAGAAGAGTCAGCACGCAACGTGGGCGGAAGGCTCAGAGACTCTGTGATACTTACTACTTAGCTGAGTCGTTGAGCTGATACTCCCGACTCCGCTGGAAGCACGCCTGGACACCCTCGTCCTTCCAGAGCCCATAGATTGCCTCCGCAATGTGCCTGGGCATGTGATCCGCCTCGATTTGGGGAGGGAGAGAAAGGATGATCTCTGCCCGACGCGCGTTGGCTCCATCAGCGAGCGGAATGTCGAGTGTGTCCATGGCGTCGAGAATGACGCGCATAGACTGGAGCGTGTTGGAAAAGATGATATCCTTGTAGGAGAGACGCTCTTCGCGCGAGTAGGAACCGTGATTGATGAGCTTCATCTGCTTGAGAATTGTGGACTTGCCCGACTCTCCTGCCCCGAGGAGAAGCATCTCTGGAAACAATTGACGGAGGCGACATGTAAGCACGACCTCCGACTCCCCGAGCGAGGACTCAGCCAGAACGCACTTATTTCAGATCGCATTGCCATACGATCTTTTCGCAGTTGAGCTTCGATCTCATCGTTCCTCTGCTGACCCTCCTTGTCTTGTTTTGACTAGGTCCGAGCGTGGTTCGGAAAGAAGAGATAGGGGAGGGCAGTCAGCATGTATGCACCCTTCGCAGAGTAGCTCTGCAGAAGCTCATTGCTGCAGACGGCAGGGCTGTTTGCCAGTGCTGCTGAACTCACTGGACCGCAACCCATGTTAAGTGCTGTTCTGTAATGCTAGTGTTGGTTGCTGTAGAAGATGAGAAGATATTGCTTCGCTGTGAAGGTGGAAGAAAGGAAGTCCGTTCCGAGTCTGCGCGGTGGTGCGGGGGCTGCAGCAAGAGAGAAGCGCGTCCATGATCAGCTTTTTGCAGGCTTGTTGCCTACGAGGCGAAGACACCGAGAAGAGCGCTCACCTAAGGACGGCGAGTGTGGATGGATTGTGTGGTTGTGCGAGGGGCCTTGGACAAAAGACTCCGTGGCCAAATGCAGTAGACGGAGGAGTAACGGCGCTGGAAAGATGAGCTCGATGCCGTGATGCTGGTGGACTTGGTCGCGAAGATGCCGAGCGGGTATAGATCGATGTCTTGCACTTGGGGAACGAGGAGGAAGACGGAATCGAGCGAAGTTGAATGAAGGGAATCGAGATTGACAAGCCAGGCAAATGAATCGAAGTGAGGGTGTGTTCCCTCCGTCGGTCAAGGTGAGTGGGGTCTCTAATGATGACCTCGGGGTCTCATTCTCAAGTCTCGGGGCGTTGTTCTGCAGGTAGGAGAGTCGAACAAAAACTCAGGCGCAAGCCAAGAAAGCAAGGAAGAAACTGAGTGACATATGTCAGATGTCAGATGTCAGGCGTCGGGCGAGCTGCTCACATTACTCGACAGGAAGGCTGGCTGAGGCGCTGAGGCGCTGAGCAGAGGTCTGGAATAATGCTGCAGGGTGGCGGCTGGACTCGAGGGAAGCTTCTGTGTGGCTTTTCGCCTCCAGTAGTCTGAGACTCTGGGGTCTGCAGACAATGGCATGGGAGCAAACAGGGTCGTGCGCAGGAAGAGGTCGAGCATGGCAGCGAGGGTAGCAGTCAGGTAGTGTACATACTTAGCCAGAACCAAGAAGGCCATCATCCCCATCGCAAGCTCGTCCTGAACCTCTGCGCACTGTGACCGCTGCCGAAGCTGGTGCACGCGCATCGACTCCCGCAACAGACAACAACCATTGTCACTTGCCTTTCAAGAGGCAGTCTTATCGGCGACGACGTTCGAACAAGAATAATCGACGGAAACAACAGCAGGAGCCTCAAGATCGGCTGCAGTCATGCACGGTGTCTATCTCAATGCGCTTTGCCAGCATGTCTCCAACTTCGGCTTCCTCGAGGGTCGCATGTCCGACAGTCGGATCCGAGCCTTTGGTCGCGTCTACCACTTGCACCGTCTGTTTCTCGTCCAGGCCAGTTTCTTCAACGGGCTCTTCTGCGCAGGCTTCGCCGAAGGCTTAGATGGCATCGGCGGTATCAACAGAAATCTGCGAGGGCATGGCGGCCGTGGGTCAGCGAACGACGAGGACGAGGACGAAGACGATGACGATGGCATCCTCGATTTACCCTTCGAAGATCCCAACATAACCAGACCTGCATTCGAATACTGCATCGCCCATCTCTATGGCGCAGCACCTGAGCTGGTCCTTCCTGAGTGGGCAAGCCCGCAGCCCTCCCAGCCGCTCTCCTCAGCATTCATCGTGCCGGCCGCGGTCGGCGCAGGTCCCGTTCCTCAGTCAGCTACCACTGCCCCCAGCACTGATGGGACCAGTCTGCCATCATCATCAACTCTGCAACACCCAGCGACCCCTCGCTTCCTTCTCTCCCTACTCGCGACGTCCATCTATTTGGGCATACCCAGTGTCACCACTCACGTCATCACCCTGATCCTCTACTCCATCACGCCTTTCACGATCATGCACTATCTCCGCTTCGCAACAGGTCAAACGATCCTCGGCGCCTCAGAGGCAATGCAGCGCAGCGTTATGCACGAAATTGCTCTCTCAGCACCTGCCGCTCAGCACAATAGCTTTCCTCACGCACGCCCAGACGTCTGGGACTGGGAGCTAGAAGGACCCATTCGTGGTCTCGAGCACCTTGGGAAAGTGCAGCGCAGAAGAACAAAGCGCGCGAAGCCCTCCTCATCCATTCAGACCCGACCAGACAATAACGACACTCGATCCACCCATACCCCCGAGTCCTTACTACAGCAAACGAAGAATCTGTCTTTGAACGAGGGAGAGACCAGCACAGGACCTAACTCGATTGATGGGCATCACACCACTGCCCCAGCATCTCCTCAACCACCATCGGCCTCGGGACACCCACAAGTGAAGAAAGAGGACCGTCCAGCTAAGTCCTCAACCGCCGGATCGCCAACTTCAGAATTCTCACTTGTCTCTGCTCCAGGTTCCGACTCAGCTCAGGCAGGCAAGAATTCAGAAGGGAAACGGGCTGGGGAGCATGGTGAGGCGTCTGTCTCCGTTAGTTACACCTATCGAGGGGACGCGTCAAAGGTCGAGGGTGCTTCGGGGGGTCGAACTTCCCGTGCGTCTAGGTCGTCCGAGGGTTCGACGGTGGGCACTGACTACCTCACAGACGATGCCGAAAATGCGCAACAAACTTCTTCCAGGAGCTTCCCTATTCGACCTCCGCTCATGGGCGAGGCTGATAACGAGGCAGTCCAGCTCTTTCATCAGCCTTTCCAACGACAGGCACCATCAGGATCCCACAACAAGGGCAATATACCGTCCTCGAGTAGGCTGACGGACTTCCGTCTCAACAACGCGATTGGATCTCGCACCGGAAACAACGCGCCAATTTCTCATGTCAGCCGACCTGCGAAGCGATCCCATTTCTTCTACGGTAGCTGGGGAGAAAAGATGGGCGAGGCATGCGCATGCTGGCTGATCCGATTCGGTGCGGATATCTTGGAGGAGGAGATTGCTGCAGATGAGACTCGCGCTGCGGAAACTGAGTCGTGGATGGTATCACAAGCGCAGACGAGGACGCAGAAGCATGGCCGGATGAAGATGGAAAGTGGTGGTGAACTCGCACCTTGGCAGCTTGCGCTCCAAATTCCGAGTGGGGAGGTGTCCAACTCTATATACGGCGCCGCTGGTCTTCCTGCATCCTCTAGCCCGTTTACAAAGAGGTCTCTTCATACCTACCACTCAACTCCAAGGTCTGCAGCTCGTCCGGACCATGGATGGCCGGTCAGCGGGGACGGGTACGAAAGCGACGAGATGAGAGGCGTAGAAGAGCCTAGATCGGGACCGGATGCTCTACTTGATGCACCGGACGAAGATCGGTTCATCCAGACATACATGCTCCCGTACGGTCAACTGCCGGAGAGGGACCAACTCACCCGTCCGCCGCCTTTGCTCGTCTGGAGCCTGGGTCACATGAGCTCGGATTGGGTGCGGGAAATCATCTCGTCGGACAGCTTCTTCGTTCGAACGGAATGGGACCGCTTCGTTTTCGCTACTCGAGTGGTCGAACTTCGGCGACGACAGAAGTTGAGGAGACTAGCTGTTCTCAAGCTTTGCGGTTATGTCGAGGATGACGGTGAAGAGACGGAGAGTTCTGACGATGACGGAGATAACAGGGTTGACGACGAGCAAGCGTCTAACGCTAGTATTTCTGGGGCAAGCCTCGGCGAACAATGGCGTCGCCTGACTGGAGAAAAGTCTTCTCAGCATGGCGGGGATGGCGATGATGATGGGGACGACGAGGACGACGATGATGATCTGTACCTGTACAATCAGAGTCATCACGGAAGGTCTGCTCGTCGTTCGTCCGGCAATAGGCCGTCGTCGGGTAAAGGCAAATCGAGTGGTGGTCGCGCTCATCGTCGCGATCGTTCACCGGCATCTCGAAGGACTTCATTTGCCTCCACTGCCAACGCTTCAGGCGAGTTCCAACGCCCTGCCAAAGGTTCACCCGAAACGCCAGGTAGCAAGCGGACCAGTGTCCGTGCGCAGACCCACAACGCCGCTAAGGGTGACAGAAGCCGCGCTGGTTCCAAGCGTCAGTCGAAGCCGTCTGCCGGCGGGCCTGGCTTGCCTCGTGACGCTGATGAGCACGAGCATGAAGAGCTGTTCAAGAAGGGCGTTTACTACACCCATATGAGCTTCGACGAGCTCAATCGCATCAGCTCGAAGGTCTCCCCCATGACTGGGACCACATTCGTTCCCCTGTCGGTGCTTCAGTCGGCGCTCTGGGCAGGATCAGAGTTGAAGAATCATATCCTTGCTGGTGGTTCGCTCAGTCAACTTGGGTCAGGCACTCAATCGTCCGCTCCGACAGATCCGCCACCGCAGCTGCCCAATATGTGGCCCGAACACGCTGCGGATGACAACCATGTCGGTGGGCCTGTTGGCGCAGAGCAAGGCGGTGGTGCTGGTCAGAATGGTGGGGGAGCGAACGGACAAGCCTTGAACAACTCGGCAGTCCTCCCGCCGATCAAGGATCTCAACATATCGAGCACGCTGAGTGAATTCCGCCTTGCTGCGGAAGCGATGATGAAGGGCAATTCGAGTTTGCATGGTCCTGGCAAACTCTTTGATCCGAACCTGTCCTATCTGATGGCAGGTCAGGATCCGATCAGACCACCCATTACACTTGGCGGTCACATGGCTAGTCCCTTGATGTTGGGAGCTGCGAGCAAGCCGGGAGCACTGCTTAGCAAGCGGTACTTCCCGGTTCTCTCAGACAGCACAGTCCGCTTGGGAGGCAGCACGACGCCGATTTTCGGTAGTGGTGGAACGGGGACTCAGACTGCGACGGGTGCGGACAAATCCGGCATGCCTGACGTGTCTGTACAAGCTCCCCCCTCACCGGCTACAAAGGCTTCTGGCGCCCTTGGCGTAGCTGCGGCGAAGGATCCACTTGCCTTCACCATCTCTTCCAGCCTTCAGAGCAATTCCCAGCCTGCATCTGGAGCTCCGGGCTCCCTCGTAGCCAACGTTGCATCTACGCTCGAGAGCGGTCAGCACTCAGCCACAGTCCGCGGTCGTGCCGCCAAATACTTTGGTATCAGCAACTGTGTACGGACCGGACGAGAGCTGGCAGCGGATGCAACTGTTCTGGAAGAGGCTCAAGCTCGTGTCGCGCAAGAGCTCTCTGAAGACTCGTCATCCATGTCGGCCTCAGAAGCTGGAGACATGGCAGACGAAAAGGGACTGGAGGGCGATCAAACAGCAGCTGGGAAGACTTCCAATCAGGCGTCTCGCAAACAGGTGCAGGAGGAGCTTATCCGTAGCGAGCTTGAAAACTCGCGCTGGACTGGGTATGAACCCATGCGGATCGGTGCTGAGTTCCATGGCGTAGACACTCTGGCCGACAAGCAGCGAATGTATTCACCGACATTCTTCTATGCTGGTGAGTTAACATTTGGCGAAGAGATCGGAGACGACCGTTTGCAGACATTGAACTGACATTTTCGTGTTCGTAGGCTCGCTCTGGAATCTTTACGTCCAAACCACGAAAAAATCGAAGGGTCTCCAGCTAGGCGTCTACCTACACCGACAAGCTCCACATGATCCGCTTCCAGTAGTCACCCTGCCACCCAATTCCGTTCCACGACTGATACGCCGTGCTGAGGATATCCCCGTTGAGCGGTCTACGACGCCAATACATGGTCCGAGGGACATCATACGTTCAACTCTGGGTGCTGGGAGTCAGCTGCGTGCCGGAGCTCCTTCTGCTCTTCGGCAGAACCAAGGCGCCGGAGGTGGCAATGTGCCATCGCTTTACCTCAATATCCCTACCACACCCGGCTTTCCTAACACCAGCTCGAACGCCGGGCCGTCTAACGCCGGGGCTTCTCACCAGAGTTCGATCGTTATTGCCTCTGCATCATCTTCGACATTACCGGGAACAATGGCGATGACGGGAGCGGGCTCCTCGTCCTTCACGAGCGGAGTGTCGCTGAGCAGTAGCCCTGGAGGACGCAGTATGACCGGTCCTTTCCTGAACGCTGGGACAGGTGCTTCAATAGTGGCGAATACGCAAGCTCCGATTCCTGGCTCCACGCTCGGTACTGGTGGCACGGGAGGATCGCTGTTCCAAGCTGTCAATGCTCGCTATCAGGAAGTAGCTGCTGCAGACAACGCAGCGAATGCAGGTGACGGGCAGGCGGGACACGGCAATGGTGGCGCCGGAGCTGATACGTCTACTCAAGGTCCCAACTTTGGTCCGGTCTCGAGGGATAGCTCGACAGCCAATGTTATGGGCGCTTCAACATCGTCTACTGGTCATAATGGCGCGATGACGGCTCCCGCGCCTCAAGTGCCATACACCGATCCACGCCGCGAGTTGAGGGCGTTCTTCTCCATCCATTGTCCATCACCGCTGGGCAGTTCCCTGACTCGCTTCAGTTCCGGACCAGACCGTTTCGCGCTGACACAGGTGAGTCATGCTGAAAATGGAGCTTGTGTGGCTGAAGGCCTTTTCTGACCATCTTTGAGTGTTCCCTCAGAGTTGGGGTTGGAAATCGAGTTCACTGCTCATGACAATGTACCTCCCGGAGCGCAAACTTACGGAGGCAAAGACAGAGGCTCACCGATCGTTCCGCTGCGTGTGCACGCTTTCGCTTGGGCCTTGATGGTCTTCGACCTCATCCACGCACCGATCTAGACCATCTTCGTCCTTGAGATCGGCGAGTTGTCACCAGTCTTGACCCCCTTTCGACTCAGAGTACCCGCCCTTGAACTTCGCTCAGCTTCCTCAATCCTCACTTGTATCTGTATATACGTTCCATCACGATCGCATTGTAAGCTCTTCTTTACCTTCAAGTGAAGGTCCGGGCGTCCAGGGAGACTTCTGTGTAGTGTGGTGCATGGCAACACGAAAGACGAGGTAGATGGCCGAACGAAGGATAGTGAAGAGAACATCTTCCGGACCACCACATCGTCCAGAGCAATCCTTTCCTCGATCCCGAGCTAGTCCCACTTGCGACCATGTCCAGATTCTCTCTTTGTGTCTTTGGTGCGACCGGGTTCACTGCGAAGCTGTTTTGCTCTCTGCTCAGCGCAGAACTGGCTAAAGGCGAAGCTTCGTCGTACGAGATTGGAAAGGATGCCAACTTCAGCTGGGCTTTGGCCGGTCGTTCAGCCAAGGCTCTTGAAGCGGTAGTGGACTCCCTGGATCTGCCCCCCGCCAAACGTCCTGGCATCATCGTCGCGGATGTGCAGGATCAAGCATCGCTGGTCGACATGTGTAAGCGATCTATGCTCGTCCTCAATTGCGTGGGACCTTATGCATTCTTTGGACATCAAGTCGTCGCGGCGGTCTTGCAGGCGAGCGAGGAAATCAAGGCAGCGGATCCCAACGCGACGGGGGTTTCGTACCTCGATATCACTGGTGAGTGGTGGTTCTGAGGTTGTCTTTCCAAGCTCTAGCAACTGATTTCCCTTTTTCATACTCAAGGCGAGCCGAGCTTCATTGAGAGAAGCTGTCTGGAGAACCATCGTAAAGCCCAAGAGCTCGGAATCACCATCCTTCACGCGGCCGGCTTTGACTCCGTGCCCGCTGATATCGGCGTGCTGTTTGCGAAGCAGAAGTTGCTCGAACGATCGGTCCAGCCAACTTCGATTGAATTCTTCTTCCAGCTCGATTCTGGCAAGCAAGGATTCGGGATGTGAGTGTCATGCTACTTATGGATGGCCTTAAGGCAAGCTGTGCTCACGAAGTTGCCCCTCCTATAGTCATTTTGCAACGTATGCAAGTGCAGTCAATGGCTTCGCGACGCGGCACATCCTTGCAAAGACGCGAAAGGCACTTGGGTCCCTTCTACCGCGTCCTCCTAAGCCAGCTGCCGTCGCAGTGGGTCTCTCTGACGGTCTTCCGCGTCGACAGACTCGGGTCCCAGGCGTTCTCTATGCGCCTGAATACCAGGACTTGAGCGTGGTCGGACAAGGTCGGGCTCCCCAGCGAGGCACATACTTGCTGCCGTTCTTCTTCGCTGACCCAGCTGTCGTCAGACTTTCACAGTCTCTGGACGTTGACCTCAAGACCGGAGTCCCGCCGATCAAGCTGGTGACCTGGATCAACGTCCCCAAGCTCCGGGCGTTGCTTCTCATCATCGCCAGCCTTTCATGTTTCGGCATTCTGGCCAGCTATCGATGGGGCCGCTCTATTCTCCTACGCTTCCCGAAGCTGTGGTCAATGGGAATCGTATCTCACGAGGTAAGCATGATGGAAATACAGGCTCATCATAAGAGCCGCTAACAAGTTTGCTCCTTTTCACGGCACAGGGCCCCACTCGCGAGCAAATCCAGAGCACTTCGTTCCTGTCCACGCTCGTCGCCCGCGGCCACAGCTCTTCCGTCATCACCAAAGCCAGCGAAAGCAACCAAACGGAGATCGGCAGGATCTCAAGGCAGCCCGACCACAAGATCAACGTACTCGTGAAAGGTCCTGAGCCAGGGTACGATTCCACGCCGCTATGCATGCTCGCAAGTATTGAGGTGATGCTCTCCCAACCGAAACTGTTGCGCAGAGGTGTCACAACACCCAGTGTCGCGCTCGGTGCCACACGAATTGTCGATGTGCTCCACGCACAGCCCGGCGGCGTCCGCTTCACCGTTGTCGATCCGCCTCAGATCTGAACTAGGCAACAGTCAGATGTCAACATGTCAAATGTCAAGGTGAAATCAGGATCCCAGACTCCCAGTACGAGTACATCAGCTTCATCTTCTCGGACCCCTTCTCCAAGTAAAGTCCGCAGACTGCAGCCCGCAGCCCGCAGGTCCTGGCGCGACATTTCATCGCGCGGTGCTGGGATTGCGGACTGCGGTGGTCGTGGTAAAATGAAAAACCTGTGATCTGCAACGGGGCTTTAGTCCGGCTTTTGGTGCTGCTGGCTTCTGATTGTGAAACACACTGCTCTAGTGCCTCGCGTGTAGGAGATCATCCCACATCAACTCCGGCTGAGCTATCATGCAGGATCTTATGACGATTGTGATATCGCCTGACTTTCACCCTTCCACTTTCCACCTGCAAGAGAAAATCATGGCGGGTTAGCGCGATGCGCGCTGTGAGTGAAGGGGTCCTGCCCATATAAGGAGGGAGGAGACAGTCTCACAGCACAGGCAGATCTTGCCCCTCCCGTCGCTCTCGCATCTTCGCTTTCCTCTTCTTTCCAACAGGTAGCAAACAGCGAAACACTTCTCAACGACAACATGGGCGCACAAGAAAAATCCCACATGGAGCCCAACCACATCCCCACTGAAGCCGAGCTTCACCAGGCCGACGCAGCCACTCTCTATGGCGCAGACGGCAAGCCCATCACGTTTGGCAGCATTCGACGACCAGGGAACGCGTCCTCATCTCGAGGCTTCACCCTCATCTTCGTCCGACACTGGCACTGCGGCCTGTGCATGGGATACGTCTCGGCGCTGTCCGAGGAGCCGGCGCTCGCGAATGAGCGCGTCGTTATCATCGGGCACGGAGCGCCGGAAGGAATTGAGCGGTATCGGGAGATGAGCGAGGCACGGTCCACTATTGAGGTGAGTAGAAAGGCGGTCTATGTGAGCTACGCGAAGAAGGCGTTCTGATCTATATGCATGCATGTGCGCGACGCGACTTTACTCTGCTCTCCTACTCAGATCTACGCCGATCCCAAGAAGGAGCTCTTCCGTGCCCTCGGCGTAACGAGGACGTCATTGGACATGGGATCTACCAAGCCGGCGTACCAGAAGGGATCTATGCTTTCTATGATCTTCGGAGGCGTGCGGGAGTCATTGGGGAGCGGTATGCTTGCGTTCAAGGGCGGCGACATCGCACAACTCGGAGCCGACTTTATCTTCAACGAGAACGGCGAGGTTACCTTTGCGCATAGAATGGTGAGTGTAGGGAGCAGGTTACCAAGGTTCGATATGGGCGATGGAGGACAGCGCTGACAACCTATGGATTCCCAATACTCTGCAGATCAACAGCCGGGACCACACTGAGGTCCCCGATTTGGTGCGAGCCATTCAGGCCTAAAGGCACGAACGCGCACACGACCTCCCACAGTCCCACACAACCTCCAACCTTAATCATACTTGATGTTGTCCTTGGGCGCTCTCAGGCGCTCGGGCTTTTTACCCCTCTGACCCCCTCTTCTTTTACTTCTCACTTCTGTACTTTGTATCTTTGCCATTCATCCAATCGCACTTCCAAGTCCCTGCAACGCCCAGAAACAAGTCTGCAAGTGGACGCACGAAGGTAGACGCGCTCCAGGGACGTAGTCTCCTCCCCCCCTCCTCCTCGTCGTCCTACAATCAATCCGCGTGCGTCTTGCTGGGTTCAGGCTCATTGAACGTGATTGATGCCGCACGCGCAACAAAGGTAAATAGAAAGCGTCCAATTTGATACAGCAGAAGAGAATAAGCGGCTTCGAAAGGTACTGGAGAACCCCCGGTGGTAGTAGAAATAAGCTCAGACCTTGGTGAGCGTGTCCAAGAACCGACTTGACAGCTCGCCAACGAGCGAAGGACCGACAGCACTGCTCGAACCCAGCCCGTACAAGGCTGCCATGTTGCCTTGTGGCCCGCCCTTCTTCGTCTTCTTGACCTCGGCGACGGTCGCCTTCAGGTCCGAGACGAATTGGTCAACCACCGGCACGGTGAGCTTCGTGCATGCGATGTGAATGCCTGGTGGCTCTGTAGCGAGCGCGTTGAGATGCCATCTGTTGACCAACCACACCAAAAGACAGTGAGTACGAAGCGCTAGAACAGCATTCGAAGTCCCGACCTAGACGAAGAAACTCACCCCTTCTTGGACATGCCATCACCGACGTCATAGATGCTGACCTTGCCCGCGCTATGGAAGGCAACAACAGAGACAAGCGGTCGCCCCATGATTCGCAAATCCTTGATCTCTTCCCGAATCCGTTGCTCAATCGTCCGTGCGGCACCGACGATCTCCTTGCACGACTGTGTGTAGCCCTCCTCGCCCATAGCCATCAGAGCCGCCCAGGTACCGGCAATGAGCGAGCCAGGCCGGGAACCAGCAATGGCTGGCGACGCGTACACTCCGCCAGCCCAATCAGCCTGGACGTAGTACTGGTGTCGCCGGAGAGCGGCAGACCGGTACATGACCACGCTTGAGCCCTTGGGTGCGAAGCCGTACTTGTGGGTGTCGCAGGAGATACTCGTGACGCCATCGACGCGGAAATCGAAAGGCTCCGAGGGCAAACCGGCGCGCTCAAGGAAAGGTACGAGGAAAGAGCCTAGGCAACAGTCCACGTGCAGACCCACATTGGCTCGCTTCGCCATGGACGCGAGGGCTGGAATAGGGTCGATGATGCCATCGGGGAAGTTGGGCGCGCTACCGACGATGAGGATCGTGTTCTTGTTGATGGCACGCTTGACCTTGGGGAGCAAGACCTTACGAGTGACGGGGTCGACGGGAATCTGGTGTACCTTGATACCGAAGTAGTCGCCAGCCTTGAAGAAGGCGGCATGTGCACTGGCAGGGAGGATCATCTCGGGTTCGGTGATACCTTTGACGGTCCTGCCCCATTCGCGCATGGTCCGGCATGCCATCAGGATGGACTCGGTACCACCCGATGTCGTGGAGCCTGCTGCATCGTCGGGCGCGTTGAACATACGCAGCACCATGGAGATAACCTCCGCCTCCATCTTTCGCACGCCGGGGAAAACATCAGGATGAAGCTGTGGGGAAGAGACGCGAGCTCGTTGTCAGTGAGGAGTCGTACACCAGGACGCGTTAACAAGTCATAAAACTCACAGGGTTGGTGAGCATGAACATCTTGATTGCGTCGGCGAGAAGATCGCTCATCTGTGAAGAAGAGAAGAGGAGCGGTCGCTTCAGTAGGTGACACTCCATCTGGGGCGGGAATGGCCTAGTTACTACTCACCTCTTGACCACCATGGTACACTGCGCCGGAGATCTTTCCGCTTCGCCACACGCCCTCTCCATTCCGCGACTCCCAATTCTCGAAGCCGATTGGTTCAGGCCCACCGACCTCGAGCTGCTGGAGTTTGCGAAGTTCTTGCATAAGCCAATCTGAGGACTTGCCGTATGATGGCAGCTCCTTGTTCAAGGCCAGATGTGGGGTCGGGGGAATGAGCTTGGACTCAACGTCCTTCATGGCTTTGCCAAGGTCCCGCTCGACACGTCTACGGGCCGCTGGTGTCCGGAGGATGATGGTAAGGATCGTGCGTGAGAAGGAAGTGTAGAGCTTGTAGAGACTTGTTGTCACACCGTAGACGCGGAGGTGGCGGAAGAGTCTACCGGCGTACCGATACAGGACGTAGTAGAAGATGATACTCTTGGCGGACTGGACGGTGGCCAGCTGGCTGAGGAGGAGAGGTACCATTCCTGGAGCCTGTGCGGAGGATCGCTTGCCGGAGACTGCGCCGGAGCCCGAGGCAGCTGCTGGTCGGCTCATGTTGGGGATCCAAGTGGGTGTATGCGCGTGTGCGAGGGTGGGTAGTGAGGGATGGAAGATGGAGGAGGTGAAGTTCAGAGAAGTGAAGTTGATCCGATCACCGCTGCCGACGTTGCGCTTCTCTTATAGGCTTGAAGGGGGAAAGAAAGGTCGCGCTTCAGCTCAGGCGTATGCTCTGCCGCCGTCTGTGTGTGGATAGAGTCGAGGTCGTGGCTGGTCGAGATGAGGGCGGGGCGGAGGATTCTTGAAGCGCGAGGTAAGGTCCGCTATTCTGCGCAGTCACATTCAAATGGAAGGACAGCCAAATCAGCACGTCGCATCTCACTCCAAGCTGCGCTCCCAAAGAGACTCACCTTCAAGTGCGCAGTTCAGAATTCAAGGCAGTCAGCTCGGTGCATGGACGTCGCCTGCTTGCATCTGTACGACGTCAGCAAAGCACGGAGCCAATGCAGTTTCACACCTTTAAAATAGCTGTTTGGGGCCGTTCAGCGGCTGTTCTGAAAGTCTCCGCAACATGCTCACTGACAGAAAAGGAACTACGGACAAGATGGCACGCGGTGTGTTAGGAAATGTCCATTCTGCGTGTATGCTGGTATGTGTGTAGAGGGGTGGGAGGTGTTTAAAGAGACATTGCAAGTTGCTTGGTGCGATCCAATGCTGTACCGCCGCCGTCGCCGCCGCCGGCCCATCCCAAGTAGATCAGTCCGACTTCGACTTGACACCGTCAGACGACGAGGCTTGCTCCTCCTCGTCCGCCTCTTCCGCAGCTGCACGGTCATCATCCGCGATCTAGCAACAGCAAAGCACAAAATGGATCAGCGCTGATAAGAAGTCTCGCTCAGCGCAGGGATCAACTCTGCTCCGATTGTACTCACCTCCTCAGCATACTCTTCAGGATGCTTCCGGAAGCACTCTTGCATCGCCTTGAACCGGTCCACGCACTCAATCCCCTTCGGCTCCTTCTCGCTGTACACAAAGCAGCTAAATGCGGCCTTGAACTCCTCTCCGCAGGAGCCGTGAGCCATGCCACCGAGGCAGGGACAGTCCCAATTGATTTCGCCCGTCTCTGGGTTGAATGCAGCCTGGCCCGATGATGCATCGCTGCCTTCCACTACGACTTCCGCAGCCTCCGGCGCCGCTTCGGTACTTGACAGTGAGGCTGCAAACGACCCTGTGCCTGTATTGAATGCCATTTTTTAGCATGACCATCTCATTCAAAAATGGGAGAACAAAGTTCAAGAAGGCTTACCTTGTGATGCCTCTACCTCATTACTGGGTTCACCAGCCAGCGCCTTCTTCTCCTCTTGCTCCGAGGACGAGGATTTCTGCGATGAGGCCTTGGATCGGGTTGTTAAGCGCTCTGAGTAGCTAGGTCTGCTGCCGCCTTGCAGTTCGAGCGTCCGTGAGCGACCATTGAGAGTGAGGTAGAGGGCCGATCCGCCCACAATACCGGCAGCGACGACTGCGATCCGTGATGAAGACGATGACGAGGCGGTCGATGAGTGGCCACTGGAGTTGAAGAAACGCGCCTGCGCACGACCGGGAGTCGCAGCTTTCCGCAGTGCCAATGCCCCGCTGCACGCGCGCGGGATCGAGGAGGAAGCGAGTCTAGAGGTTGCTGCTGTGAACATGGCGCGAGTGTACAGTACGTCGACGAGTGAACGAATGGTGGGTGAGCGAGTGGAAGATGATGAGCACGTCTTCGCCGAGTTCGCGCTGACGTCGGCGAGGAATCGCGAAGAAAGTTCGCCCACCAGAAATTTGCCGCTCGTCCTTGTTGCTACGCGGAGAGCCAGGTGCCATCCCAGTCCAAGGTCCTCGCCGCCGCCGAGGTCGAGGTTGATGAGATTGGGACTGGAGATTGTGCCCTCCTCCATCGACTACGCATCCCTTCCTCGCTCAAGGACTGCTCCTCCGCCCGTGCGCGCTCCTCTCACCATGTCCACGTCCACCCGTCAACGCTTCAATGCGCGGCGCGTCTGCGTCGTGCCCATGCCTTCCCTCCCCAGCTGGCTCAACACCAACAAGCGCGCCCTAGGCATCTACATCGCAGGCGCAATCTTCGCCGTCGGATGGTGGTTCTTCCTCGACGCATGCACCTTATCATCCCGCACCCTCCTCCGACCCGTCGATCCAGACACTCCCTTCGAACCCCCACCAGTCCGCATCAACTTCGCTGATTGGGTACCCGGCTTGCTCAGCACTCTCGGCATGATCGTCGTCAATCTGATAGACAAGAGTCATCTGGCCGAGTCAGGGGGCGCATTCAGCTTTGGTGGTGGGGCGGGTGGTGGATGGGGTGGAGATGGCGTACAATGGCGCGCAAGATTGTTCCTCTTCATCGGCTTCGCCCTCCTTGCCGGCGGTCTCGCAGGGAGTGTCACCGTTCTTGTCGTCAAGTACCTCGTACCCGTACTGCCAGAGGGATACGACTACTACGGCGTGTCGAATGTCCTACAGAACGGCGCTATCATGGTCAGCACCGTGCTACTGTGGACCGCTCAACAAGCCGAGCAAGAATACGAGTATCACATCTCGGTACGTTTCAAGCCCAACTCGGTCGAGGTGCAGCACTTCGGAACATCACTGACCACCGTCTTTCCCTCCTTTTGCAGATCTGATTACGGGAACATCAAGGGCCTATTAAACAAGGCCACGGAGATAACGATGTGCAGACGAAGCACAGTGTACATATAGCAAGCACTTCGTCAAAGGAGATTTACGATGCAACGATGGCGCTACCCGCGCTTATAATCGAGCGGTGCGACACGATTTGAGATGTTTTGGGGATCTGAAGATGCATCCTGCCTTGAAGCTTGGATAATTGCGCGCTAGGAATGCTGGGTCATCTACAATTAAGGAAAGTGAGAACATGAAGTATGTATGTAGTAGGGAATCCACATCCGATTCCAAGAGAGTCGTGCGCGAAGCCAAAATCCATCCTCAGTTTGACGCCCATGCAGCGGACTCTGTTTGCGCCGCTGATCGCTGGTCTTCTGCCTCTAATCGCATGAAATGACTATGAGCGGGACCGACGAAGCATTATGCCGTCGATGCTCCTCGATTGCCAGGTCTTGGATTGACTTGGTCCTCGGTACCGGTTTACGGGGAATGTCCATGCTGCGTTCTCCTCTCAAGCTGCTGAGCGATTCGGGAGGACTGACAGTGCGAAGGGATGCCTCGGAGAGTGGTGTGAGACTCTTGGGGTGTCCTCCCCCGCTGATTGTCGAGTGAAAGGAGAATACTTCGTCGCTCACAGAAGCAGGTGACTCCACGGCAGAGATGAGTGGTTCTTCCATCTCCGGCGTTTGTGACTGCACAATGGTGATCAAAGCGACCGTCTTGTTTTCTGAGCGACGACGGCCGAAAATAGAGCTCAAACGGGGAGTGGTCGAGACAACAGCCTGCTTGACAGTGGCGATGTGTCCTCGTCCTCGGCGTAATCGTTCTCGAACTGAGGCTGTTGTGGCTTTCAGAACCGAAACGGGATCGGCCAGCGTTCTATGAGCGTCAAGCGGCTGGGAACTGTTTCCGACGACTGTGTAATGACTGCAGACGGAAGCATGAGCAATGGAGACGGAGACATCGAGAAGCTGCTCTACGAGACTTACAAAACCGCGTCCAAGCGCTTGACAGCACCAAGGGCAGACCAGCGAGGTTTCAACAGAACGAGAGTGAAGCTCCTGATCGGTTCTTGAAAGGAGAGCGAAGCTGTGTGACGAAGGTAGTCTATGGTCAGTGATGAAAGCGAAGCCATGGATCGACTCAAGCTATATTTCGATACTCACAATCCGAGTATAGGGGGCTATTAGCTGCGACCAACGTGAATTCAGTGGTCTGCGTCGTAAGCCCTCGAATCCGGTTCGTCTTGGATTTTGAATTTGGGGCAATGTCTCGAAACGCGGTTGTAGTGAGATCGAAGCTTCTCCTTATAGCTTCTTGAGCTCTCGAGATCGCTGAAGAAACCCGAGGGGGCGGCGAATGAGGAGGGGGCGGAACTGCCTTGGCGAGCCATTGAGTGACATCATGATCGCGATTCGCTCGCCAGTGCTGCGGACGAATGACAGCGCCTTGTCCGTTGATGTAGACTTGAGCGAAGGATGAGCTCGCCGATCTCTGACCCTTTCCCCGCCGAGCATGCTTGTTGCCAGACCTCGCAAGGTCGATGTTGAAGTCCAAATCTCGGCTCGGAATGCTTTCGGTGGGTGGAGGCACGATGCGTCGCAAGGTTATGGTGGGCATAGTCCCGACGGGAAGGGAAATAGAGGCGATACGCAGTTTTGAAATCCGGAGCTTGCCGAGCGTATTTGGGAGCGCTGCGAGGGAGATTGAAGACCGCATGGTGGGCTTGGTGACATGCTGTTGGATGGGGGAGCCGTCTGGAAGCGAGAGCGCGACCTCGAAATCTGTAGCTGGCATCGTAAGAAAAGAAGTGGAGACTGAGGGAAGATGGTGAATTTGGGCAGAAAACAGGGAAACGGGGTAGGAAGAAGTGTCCTTTATGCGTCATCGTGACAACCTCTGGTTCCTCGTGTCGCGACATCACGACGGCGAAGTTTCATTTTGTCGGAAGATAGAAGGCGACAAGTGTCTGTGACCTGCTGAGAAGATGAGGAGGGGAGGAAAGCAAATGGAGGAAAGGGTGAGCTGGTTCAGAATGAAGGCGACCGTCAAAGAGGATGTGAGGATGAATGAGGTACTCTGGTTGTCGGTGGTGACCAAAACAACACAACAGCGCACGACCGACCTTCCAAGTTCCAGTGGTCTCCTCCTCATTCTTGGCAACGATCGATTGACATTGTGAGGAGGGTTACACCAATGCCTGCCCTCATTCATGTTTGCCAGGTCATGGTAGTCAAGTTGCCCAGGCCTACCTTGGATGTGGGTGAGTGAACTCGATCGATCGATCAATCGATCTCTTGTGGCGGCGTCGGCGATTGCGGGATATTGCCACTCACTGACTCATTCCTCTCCCCTCCCTGCACTTCGACAAGCGCGCGTTCTGGGCCAAAGAGAGTAAGCAAGTAGGGACGCACAAGCGATCGATAGAGAGACACCTCTGCCCGATAGAAAGACTCATCTCAAATGAGTGGTACAAACGATGCAGGCGCAGTAGCGGCTGCTGCAGAACCGCTTCCCGACTGGGGCCGAGGTAAGCATTTCCCACACTCTCTCACATACGCACACACACACCAGCGGGCCGTTCCGCTCCAATTTGCAGCAACAAGGACGTGCTTCCCTCTCCGGCGGCTCCCTGCTGTCTGGCTGAAACTTAGCCATAGTCGCTTTCCGTCGCCTGCACATTCCTTCGCATGCATATCATTGTGAGATCGCCTCCACTACGTTGCCCCCGTCAGCGTCAGGACGGGTGGATGGTTTCTACACACTGCATCCGCACGGGCTTCAGACATCACACGACACTCTGCATTTACTCCTCTCCGTTCTCCCTATGCCCATGCCTTTTTGTCCCCAACATGCTGACCGCCTCTGATCCTTTGGCCTCCATCAGTCCTCATTGCCGGTGGCACCGACTGGCCTGCCTTGGGCCGGAAGACCTCAGCCGCGGCCAAGAAGCCCAATCCAAAATAGTACGTGATCCTTTGCATGTTCCCAGTGTTGGCCATCGTCCTTAAGTCCTGCTTCCTGCCTTCCCCTTTGCATTTAGCCCTGATCTTCAAGCTCCTCACATTCTGCGACCTCTGGCAAATGTACGGATGCAACGCGTCATAACGTCCTCAGTATCAAGTGAGTGTGCCCACGCTCCCTCAGGTCCGACGAGATGGAATCCGCTGAGAGGCTCCCTATTATCCCGTTCTAGGTCACGCTGTCTTCATTTCCACAACGGGTAATGCCTACGTCTATGGCCGCAATGAGAACGGACAATGCGGATTCCCTATCGCCAAGCACAGGGATCTCTTCGAACCCTTGCCTCTTGACCGCCAAACAAATTTCTCTCCACCATTGCCGTCAAGTAATCTGGGAGACATTGTCTACGCTGCCACGGGTCGCACCCATACGCTTCTCGTAACGCGTTATGGCGCAGTGTATGCTGCGGGAAAGAATGACATGGGCCAGGTACGTCACTTGATCCTATACGACATTGACACCCATTTTTTTTAACTCACGTCTTCTTCGTTCAGTGCGCACATCGTGACCTCAGCAACCTTGAGGTGTTCACCAAAGTCACTACCGGCGCGTTCGTGAAGGCCAAGGAGAACATCGTCAAGGTGTCTGCCGGCTCGCAGTTCAGCCTGTTCTTGTCCGATGAAGGCAAAGGTATGTCTCGCGAGCGCAGCTGCACAGTCAGGACCCGGCTTCGTTCTGTGTGTTTTTCCTTTTTCTCAATCTTCCGAACTTCTTCACATAGTGTATGCGTCGGGCTCAATGGAAAAAGGCCAACTTGGAAACGGTCGGACTGGCGAGCATTTCGCAAGTGCCAATCGGCTCATCTTCGGCATGGTCACTGAACCAAGTGAGCTGCCACGATAGTCTGTGGCTTGTTAAAGTAGCTGGAGTCATGACCGGAATATGTCTTCTTCAGTTCGCGTTCAGGGGTTCGACGACAGACACATTCAGGATATCTCAAGTGGACCCCAGCACAGCATCGCGTGAGCTTCGAAGCGTCCCTTATCCTCTTCATCATCATTTGAACTCACTCATCTTGGCGACTGCTCACTTACCATTCTCAGCCTCAGCAAGGTGAGTTGGCATCAGCATCCCATTCGATGTTTTCAGAAACTCAATTCCTCACTCTTTCAACGCAGGATGGCTACTGCTACTGCTGGGGCTTTGGTGGATACGGTCGCCTTGGTTTGTATTCGGCTGATGATCAGCTCACGCCCCAGCTAGTCGGCCAATTCGCCAGGGACAACATTCTCCTTCGGGCACAATCGGTCGTCGCAGGGCCGGCGTGCACCGCAGTGATTGACCGCCAGAAGCAATTCTGGCTGTGCGGCAAGGTGAGTGTTCGCCACGACGATTGTCGACTCATATGTCAAAATGTTGACCGAGTTTGTAATTCACGAACTTCGCAGTGGAAGAACAGTGGTGACGGAGGTTCGGGCCAAGGCTGGCTGAAATTCCAATGTAAGAGTATGATGTTAAGACCTGCTTGAAACCGCCAGCGCTAAAAGACATACCGTTCCCTTAGATCTCCAAGATCTGATGGGGCTGAAAATACGATACGCCACACTCGGCGGCGTCGTCCTTTTTGCGACGGCAGATGAGGATGCTGCTGTCCGCGGGCCCCAGGAAGCCACCATGAACATTGTTTGGGGCCAGAATGGCCTCAATGGTGAGCTCGGTCTCGGCGAGGGAAAGCCTCGCAGTGCAACTAAGCCACAGCGATGCACGACTTTGGACGGCATCGCGATCCTGGACGCTTCTGCCGGCCAAAACACAACGTTCTACATCGCGCGCAGTCTTGGGGACGCGTTTAGCAGTCTGCCGCGCTTCCCACCACTCGAGCAAGAACCTTCGGAGTTCTGCGTCGTTTGTCGGCAGGGAACGTGCGAAGATACGCTGTTGGAGTGCGAAAAGGTGAGTGCTTCGGATCTTTGCCTCTGCGGTCGTTCTTCTGAGAGTAACAGATGCCCGACTTCCCGATTCCGGCTCCAAAGTGCGAGAACCCCTACCACCTGGATTGCCTCAAGCCCCCGCTCGCAGAGGTACCAAGTACCGAGTGGTTCTGCTCTAACTGCGCAGAGAGCCTGACACAAGCCGCAGAGCCGTCATCCTTTGGCGGATCCAAGAAACGCAAGGGCGAGGATGGGGAGGAGGAACAGGTTGGCGATGGCGCGGATGAGTCGGATCAGGAGGATGTGAAGCCGGCCGCAAAGAAGAAAAAGGCAGCGGCGACAGCCACAGCTGGCAAGAAGCGCAAGTGACAACCCCGACGTGATTCTCGGACAAGTTCTCCTCAGAAATTCTCGACTTCCCTGTTGGCTCCTCTTTCCTTTCGCACCTACCCCTCACAAAGCTCCTCCAAACACTCTTCTGTTGACCCTCGTCCCCTATTTGCTAGCGGCTTGCAAGTCCTGTAGCGATCCCTCCCATCTTCTTGCATTCCTTCATGCAGAACCTTGTGAATTTGAACCAAATGTCGATCTCGATTTCTGTCTGTGTGTGAATGCGATTGAACGCTCTATATGTATGAAGTGACGCTTGCCTGATGAAGAAAGAAAAAGGAAACTGCAAGAGCCCGAAAAGGATGCTACACTGTCCGAGCCCGTTCTGGCTCAAGTCTGGAAGTGACCCTGGCCAAGCCAAATGTGCCCAGATTGCTTCTCTGGAGCCGTTTCAGGAAGTGCTTCCCATTCTACACCTTCAACGTCGGTTCCCTCTACCCATCGTCGCCACGCCTCCTCGTATCCTCGCTCCAGAGCACGCGTCCACTCACGTGTGTCGAAGAGTGCATTCTTATCCCGTGTCAGGAAGAGCTTGCGTCGCAGATCCGCCAATTCCCCAACTCCGCGTCGAGTGACGGTACCCGGTGGCGCTGCGATTCCCGGCTCCAATAGAATGCGAGATCGGTCGGGTGACGCATCTGCGACTTCGGCCGACACTGAGGACCCGCCGGTGCTTGAGGAAGAAGCTGGAGCCGCCGATGCTGGGTTGACAGGTGCGGCTCCAGACGTACCGTGAGGCTGAGCGTTGGCCGCAGCGGTGTTGACGACGAGGCATGCAGCTGTCAGACCTTTGGGTCGCTCTACAGGTGACATGGCCTGGCCTGCAGCGTCGACGAATTCATGCTGCAGGCCCAAGGCCAGCTCGACCGCCCGATCCTCGTACTCCTGCTCGCTGTTGACAATCATCTGGTCCCCAAACCCTGTCGCCTGGACGATACTGGCCGCTACACGGGAGCACATCTTGTGCTGGTGTCGAGGCCACGTCAAGACCGGCGTTGCCGACCAAAGAATATCGGCGGCTGTAGTATGGGCATTGCACTCTGTCGTGTCCAAGAAGAGATCGGCGATGCGACCACGGTGGATGTGGATGTGCTTTGGAGCAACATCGGTGAACACGATTCTTGACGCGACCTCATCTCCAGCCCAGCGCCGAGCAGCCAGGAGAAGATGTGACTCGGCGGCAGCAGGGAACCGAAGGAGCCAGAGAACAGACTTCGGAACGCGAGACAAGATACTAAGCCAAAGCTTGAAGAGCATCTGAAGGACAATGCATATCATGTTAGACATCTGAGAAGGGAAGGTTGGAGAACGTTGTGTTGCTGATCTCTACTCACAGGCTCGCACTTGTAGAGCTGATTGAAGTCAGTGAAGATGAAGAAGTCATCTGGAAGGTCCGGGAAGAGCTGAGAAGTGAAATGCAAAGGTCAGCTTATCAGGACTCTCTGTCAAACTTCCTAAGAGTACTCACCTCCTTCCTCTCCTGCCAGCGCCGCTGTTCTTCCTCTGCCCAAGCCTCCTCAGGCGACATCTTGTGCGGCTGGATCATCTGCCCATCAGCTCCCTTGCGTCGCGGAGGCTCACGGAAGCCTTGAGCATGGTCGTTGACGAAGTAGGAGTGCGGCATGTAAATGAAGCGCTCGGAGTAGACCCAATCGTCACTAGGGCCCTCCGGGTCAAGATCGCCCGCGAAGTTGGTAGGACGTGCTTCATCAGGGTGAGGCACGCCCGCGGCGATAGCCTGGCGGCGACGCTGACGCCAGATATCAACACATGTCATCTCCGGCGGACACACGATAGGATCTACTACGACCCAGTCTGTCCAACTCGAGGCTAGTCCACCTGCAAAGCCCATAAACTCCATCTGAACAGGGCAAGGTCGTGCCGCGAAGATTTCGTTGCGTGCACCCTTCGTGTATCCGTTCAGGTTCATGAGAACATGAATCCCATCTTGGAGAATGCGCTCCACGACCTGTTGATTCGACCAGCTCGACACATCTATGAAGTGCTCCGCTTCCTTCTCGATCTTCTGGCGGTACGGGCTCTGATCGGAAGGCGTGGTTGCGTACATGGTCACATTGAAACGTGTCCGGTCGTGGAACCCGAACACCGACTGCATCAAATGCGCCAGTGGATGATTGTTCAAGTCGCTGGAAACGTAACCGACATTGATACGAGGACTGGGCGGTGACGGCGGAGGGTAGACGTGAGGCGGCAGCCAGTACTGCGATAGGGTGGACTGAGAGATCCTAATGGCGTTCCGATGCGAGATCAGACGGATCTGGCGTGCCGAGAGGGGGTACGTGAACGTGTGGAACGGAAGCACCGTGGGTACAGCCGGCGTGACCAGCGACGCGGGCAGCATCGGTCGCGCGTACGCCTGTGCTTCCTTTGCAGTGACGCGTGCAAAGTGCTGCAGCGTCAAGTCGGCAGAGCCTGGAGCGGCAGATATCGCTTTGCCATGCCGAGCATGGTACCACCTTCGCTGGCTTGCCTTGATCAAGCGCTCGATCAGACGAATTACGAACGAGCCCTCGTTGATGCTGTTCGCAGCACGGTCAAGAGGACTGAAGAAGACCGAAAGCCGCTGAGTCAATGCCTCCTTCGCAACAGGTCGATTGTCGCCCGTCAGCCGGATGATCATCTCAACCCAGTCCTCCAAGCGACCTTCCGCCTGCATAGAGCCGGCCCCATACAAGGCACCTTCAGCCAGCTGTTTGGTGACAAGGTCGGATACTCTGACCATCCAGCCCGCCCATGTCGGATCCTCCGAGTACACCTCACGCCAATCGCAAACAGCGAGCAGCGCGTTGACTAGACCGCACAGCGCTTCGGGGAAGTCCGGATTGACTTGCACACTGCGAAGCGAGAGAAGTAATTCAGAATGTGAGCGTCCTGGTCGTCAACGAGTATGCAAGTTCAAATCTGAGAAGACTCACGCTCGACGGTAGTAGGTAATGCTCTCCTGGGTTCTGCCCGAGTCCTTGATAGCGTTTCCGAGGTTAGCCAGGGCAACGTCAAAATTGGGGTTGCACTCTATCGCCTTCTGGTACATTGCAATAGCTTCGTTTAGATGACCCAAGTCCTTCAGAAGACTGCCAGTGTTTGTGTAGATGTGCGGATCTGGGAATTAAGAGCGTTATCAGAAATGTCAGTCTGAAATCTAGCACCTCTAATATGCACGTTTTCACTCACGGTTAGGATCGAGCTGCAGGCCATGCGTGTAGTACTGCATTGCAAGCCCTTGCCCGTTGAGCTGCTGGCTGTTACCAGTAGCTGGGTCGACAACAGTCGTGACGACCGGCAAAGACGATAGCAAGATGCCCAGATTGTTGAACGTCGATGCTGAGGGGTGTAGCGACAGCGAGAGATAGTAGAGCGGTAGCAACAGGGACAAGCTCGGAGAAGTGCCGCCCATGAGCAGAGGCCCATGCACGCCCGGATTCGGGTTGCTCGTCGAGTCCTGGTACAGCTTCGCCAACGTGAGCAAGATGGTCGACGTCGTCTGTGCCGATTGCTGCATCACCTGAGCCTGATTGCTGTACACAGGCACAGGCTGGCCATTGGCATTGATCAAGAGCGAAGGCAGCACCCCGCTCGTCTCCGAGAATATACACTTCCCAACCCGTATCGCCGCCTCAGGCGAAAGCAGAACGAAGGGGAACTGATGCCCGCCGCCCAGCCGCAAGAGCACATTGACAATCGTGTTGCCCGACTGTCGAACAAGACGCAAAATTCCTCCGGGGATCAACGTGTTGTACGATCCGGAAGCAATGGCAGCCGCATGTTGCGGAATGCCAATGTCCAGCCCCAGAGCAGCGGCTATTTCCGTCGGCGCCGTCATGCCGACAGGACCTGGGATGCTGGCACCCAAGCTGAGCAGTCCGACCACACACGCGGATACGATGAGGTCGCGAAGTGAACGTCCAGCAGCTTCGTTAGGTGAAAGCATCACTTCGACTGCACGTTGGTACTCCTTCGCCGCAGGCACCGTTCCGTACTCTGGCAGCACATACTTGAGGTTACCCTTCGCGTAAAACAAGTTCTGGAGTCGTGACGCTTGAGAAGGAGGCAGACGAGGGGGCATGGCCTGGGGTGTATCATCCTTACCGGCACCACCAGAGCCTTGTGAAACACCGCCCGAAGCCTGACGCGGCGCAAGGATGTATCCCTCAACCAGTTCACAAAGCTGCAGAGCTTCCTGGAACCTCGGACCCGTACTGCTACCCTGTTGTCCATGCTGCTGATCCTGACCCTGACTAGGAGGATTCTGCTGAGGCGAACACAAGACTCCCAGCAAATTTTCGTACGCATCCCAATAGCCCGGTCGCAACTTGACAGCCTTCCACCACCAAGCCTCTGCCTCGCGCCATTTGCCCAACGCCCGAAGTGTGGTGCCAATGTTCGACATCGCCTCCACATAGCCCGGATCAATGCTGAGGATAAGCTTGTTGTACCAGAGCGAGCCAGCCAGGTTGCCGATGCTGTAGTAAACGCACGACATCAGCAACAAGGTCGGCAGATGCTGAGGATGCAGATCATGCAGCGTATGCAGTAAGGGCAGCAACGAAGGGTGTAACGAGCTGGCAGTCGTGCCTGATCCAGGTTGGTGGACCTTGCTCTGTTGCTGCTGCTGTTGAGCCGTAGCAGCATCGGTCCCAGCCGTACCCGTCGAATACAAAGTGTGCGCATACTGCAGTAGCTGATCCCGAAGCGCAGGAGACCGAATCCCAACGCCTGCAGCATTCGACGCAGCTGAAATGAGCTGGATGGGATCATGCGCCGATGCAGCTGCAGCCCTGGGATCATTCATCGTCGTAGGGTCCAGCAAACCAGCCGAACCCATCTGCCCATGTTGAACGCCTGCCAAACCGACGGGCGAACCAGCCATCTGCCCCTGATGCGCAGCAACTTCACGTCGCTCAAAATCCCTCAAAGCCATACTGGCCGCCTCAGCCTGACTACTCCTCTCCCTCTCCTGCAGCTGCAAAGCATCGTTCACGCTCGGTGCAACGCTGATCAAAGTCGGATCCGTCGGCTGGGGCATCTTGAGATTTGCAACCACTGGCGAAGCTTCTGACATCTTCCGCACGGGCGATCGATCCTCAGTCCCAGTCTTACGCTGACGGTGCGTCTGCTGAAGTTGTCTTCGTCGATCTTCATCCCCTTGCGCTCGTCCTCCCGCTGGCACAGCAACTTCAGGCGCAGGCGCCGCCTCTATACCCTCCATCCTGACCTCGCCCGACTCTGTCCGTGCCGCTGCGGGTGGAGCAGCAGTATCAAGAGACGTAGGCGCCTCAGCGCTTCCAATCTTGCTCTTCCGCTTGCGGCGACCCTCACGCGCCTCCAACGCAGCCCTCACGCGCTCGTCCTCGTCCCTCCCCGCCGGAGGAGCCGAGTCGACCTTGCTCAAGGCTTCATCGTGCAGCTTGACGTAGTAACCTTCCGCAAGAGCCCGGAGCTGTGCCCGATAGTGACTCGCGAAGTCACTGGGCCAGAATTCCGTAGCCAGCGAAGGCTCGTTCACTACATCGGTCGGGTTCTCCATCGCAGCCAGTTTGGCGTCCACCATCTGTTGTTGGCCCGCTTCGCCAGAGTCAGCATCGCCAGGTTGTTCAGCACCACCAACAGCCTGGGTGAAAATCTGAGCTTTGCGTTCTCCGAGCGCGGCACGAGCCTCCTTCTGCCGCTCGGGCCCTTCGAGACCTGCCCAGGCTCGAAGTTGGTCGGCGATGGCTTCTTGCTGGGCTGGGTAGAGCGGCTTCCAGGTAGATGCCTCAACTTCTTCGTCCTCACTTTCGTCGGTATCTTCGCGACTTGTCGTACGTGGCGGTGCAACACGCGTCGAGGTCAGGGCCGCAGTGGCATACGCTGCGGCTGAAGCAAGTGCCGAATATTCTTCAGGTGTAAATATGCGGAAACTGGATATAGAAAGAAGAGACAAATCAAGATCAGACACCACAGCTTAAGCATTGGAACGAGACGCCGGGGAATGTGCGCGTGAGGAACATACCTTGGCTGGAAGTAAGGCATCACTTCTTCATCACCGTCAGCTCCAGCGCCTTGCCCAGCTCCCACCCCCGCATCTTCCTCTTCTTCGTCTTCTTCTTGCACAGCACCCATACCTCTACTATCCTCTCCACCGACCCCAATAGAGTTGATCGTGCCCGGAACCGTGCGAGCCTTCTTCCTCCGTTCCTCAGGCACCTCATCTTTGGGAATCCACCACCCGGCCCGAGCGGTCCCACCCGGCGTCTGGACGACCTGGAAGGGGTAAGGATACATGAATGGCGATCGCGGCTGGCCTGTGAGGGTATGATGGTTACCGATGACGTTAGCAAATGCAGCTGCAGAGCTGGAAGGCCCCGATCCTGCATGGTTGTTATTGTGTAAGGGAGCCATGGCGGTAAGACTAGAAGAGGCACCAGGATTGCCATTAAGCCCTGCTGAGCCAGGGGTGGGAGGCCGACTGCGACGGCTGGTCGAAGATGTGCTTCCGGAGCTGGCTGAGGACATGGAGTGAAAGGGGAATCCTCCGTCTCGGGTAGCTTGTTGGACGAGGGCAAGGGGAGTGCCAACGGAGCTGTGCCCTCCGGGCGTGGCGCTGCGAGCACCGCTGCTGTTCATGCGAATAAAGCCTGGCGATGGTGGGGGAGGCAGCATCTGAAGTGGAGGGGTGGGCATCACTTTTGGGGGGGCAGAGAGAGAGAGAATTTGGATGAGATGCGCGAACGTATCAAGGGGAGAAAGAATAGTGAGATACTCACAAGGCATGCTGGGTACGCCACCAAGAACAGCGGCGATTGCCGAACCACGGGCTTTACCTGCACCCACAGTGGATCCGTGAGCCGAGGCGAAGTGGCCTCCTTCCGAAGCGATTTTAAGTTCGCGCATCTGACGCTCTGCCTGTTCGCGGATGAGATTGTTGGAGGGGAGCACGACTTGGCTGAGACCGAGACTGGCGAGATAGGACTGTATGGGAGGAGGCTGTGCGGTTTGCGGAGCTGATCCTGCGCTTCCCTCGGAGCCATGCGATGCTGAGGAAGCCGCTCCGACGGAACGATTTGAGGCGGTTGAATTGGTGCGAGCGAGACCGGCCGGGATGGCTGTGGCAGGAGTGAGATTGGCTGCTGCCGCTGAGGGAGGTGCATGTCCCGCGGGACTACCAGCGACAGAGCCGGAAGAGGTCGATGCGGCTGAGCTCTTGCCGGCGAAGTATCCGATATCTGCGCTGAGAGCTGCCGCATTTGCGCTCGCCCTACGCGCTGCGAGACCTCCTGGGATGGCCAAAGCGGCATTTGATGAGGGGGAAAGAGCACCTGCAGCAGCAGCAGCAGAAGAGGAAGCTGCACCCGAAGGAAGCGCAGAAGGGGTCCCGGCTGTGGCGAAGGGGGAGGAGGAGCCAACGCCGGCAGAACCGCTGGGGGATGAAGTTGCCCCGAAGCTGAATGCACTGAATGCAGCTGCGGACGGGCCACCAGCACCCATGGAGGGGGCTGTGGAGTTTGTGGTGGTGGAGTTTGTGGCGACGGCAGCAGCAGCAGCGGCTACGACGGCGCCTGCTGAGCTGGAGCGGAGCATCTCGTGTACGAGGAGTTGTGCCTCTGCCTCCCTGGCTGCGGCGCGTGCTGCGATGCTTCCGATTTCGAGATTAGCAGCTGCGGCCACTGCGGCTGCGTCCTGGATAGGATACGGATTCGCCTGTGCGTTTGCTTGCGCCTTGAGAGCCTGTGCGGTGCGGACGGTCATGGCTGCTGAGTAGTGAGCTGCTGAGTAGTGTGCAGTTGCGGATGCTGCTGCGGCTGCTCCTGAGGAGGAGTGATGGGATGTATGCTGTGCCTGGTTGAGGAAGGTGTCCGACACGGCCTGTACGCCTGCGGTCGATGCTGATGCCTGCTGCGCGAGTGAAGAGGCTGCGTGGAGGATCGATGCTGCGCTTGAAGGAGCTGCTTGCTGTTGTTGTTGCTGCTGCTGTTGAGGAGGAGGAGCCGCCGCCGCTGTTGCTGTGGGCCCTCCATCAGCGCTGCTTGAACCATCCCCAGCGCCTGCACTCCTCCCGCTGCTTGACCCGCTTGTCTGTGGAATGTCGGCCATCGCGTTCTTTCCTTTCCGCAGAGTCGAGATCGAGTTCGTTGTCGTCGAGATCGAATCGAACAATGTCCAAAACGAGGTCGTCATGACGTTTGTTCGAACCTCGGCTTGGCAGTGAGTAGTGTCATCACGTGGTCGATCATATGAGCTCCATGATAAGTGCATATGACAACCACGTGGGTATCAAACGCACGAGCCCCCCACCAAATCACGTGGCAATACACTTTCTGTGGTTTATGTTATTCTCGCACTTTCTGAGTTTCTTCCTGCTTGGAAATTTTTGCTGAGAGCTTCCTTCCCTCACTCACTCACGCACTTGGTAACCTCGATCTTCTTCCTCACCTCAACAGCAACAACAACAACATGATTCCCGCTCTTCGTTCAGTCGTCGCGTCCTCGTCTTCCGTGCGCTCAGTCGCTGCCATCGCCACACGCGCAGCTCTCACCAGCACCAGCAGCAGTGCAGCAGCCTCATTCCGTACCCAGACACGCATCACCGCTGCTGCCTCAAAACCCTCGGCTTCAACAGCAGCAGCAGCAGCCCGTCTCTTCTCCTCCTCCGCCCTCCGCGCCTCCCACGGTGAGAGTGACGCAGAGCTCGCAGCACGCCTCGCCGAGGAAATCGAGTACGAGCGCGAAACAGCAGCAGCCGAAGCAGCCGACCAAGGAGGAGATGCCTCCGCATCCTCCTCCCAACAACAACAACCCGAATTCGTCCAGTCCTTCCTCGCCTCCGCACCCTCCTGGAGCATCGTCGACGAGGCAGGCTCAGACGAAGTCGTCCTCACCCGCGAATTCGGAAACGAGTCCATCCGAGTCCTCTACTCCATCGGCGACATCGACACACACGCCGCTCAGTCCGCCATTGACGACGCCTCCGCTGACCTCAGCACAAATCCTGCTGCCTCTGCCGACGACGCCGAGGGCGCATCTGCTGCTGGCGAGGAGGACGAGTACAGCAACATCCCTATCCGCGCTGCCATCACTATTGCCAAGCCCTCTGCAGGCGCTATGACCCTCGAGGCTCTCGTCCAGGACGGAGCTTGGGTCATCGAGAACATCTCCTACTACCAGGACGGAAAGCTCGCCACCGACCCCACCGCAGAGGCAGACTGGGCCCGTCGTGGTCTCTACATCGGCCCCCAGTTCGACACCCTCGACATCAAGGTCCAGGAGCAATTCGAGAACTTCCTCGAGGAGCGCGGATTCGATGCACCCCTCGCCATCTTCATCGTTCAATACGCAGAGTTCAAGGAGCAAAATGGTGTGTATTCTTGTCCCCAATATCAGTCAGATCATCCCTTACTTACACAGCGCTTCCATCTCCCTCACAGAATACCGAACCTGGTTGGAACGCGTCAAGTCTTTCGTCGAGGCTTAGATACCTCTCGATGTCCACGTCCGTTTCCAACCGACTCAATGTCTCGTTGATGTCCACAGCCTCTAGTTAGGAATGCTTTCTCAAAAACCAACATCCACTGCTCTTCCTCGGTATTCGCCTCGATATCACGCCTGACAAAAGGAAAGGGGCTCAAGGGCTGAAGTACAAAAGGAAGGATTTTTGGATTGCTTGGGAATGTGAGTGTGATGTCGCCTGAACATGTTCAGGACGGCAATCGGAAGAGGGAGTTGTGGTGGGAGTGTGTCTAAAAAGCGTGGAAGTCGCAGAACCTGCAAAGAAGGACGAAAGGGTGTGGTGTTATAGTATACAACAGGAAGGGGTGTCGCCAACTGGACTGATCAGCTCGAAGGAGGAGGAGGGCCCATAGTAGCATCCACAATGAACCCATGCCGCGCATGGTCATTCAAATGCACATCCGCCAGACTAGGCGCCCGACTCCTCACCACCACCACCGAGGAGCGTCGTCGAAACTCTCCCGCCGTCGCAGCCGCAGCAGCAGCCGCCGCAGCACCGCCCCAGCCATGTCCATAGTTCGGAGCAGAAGCAGCAGAAGCTAACGCTGCGAACAGACTGTTCAACGCTGGTTCCTCCACAGGACTCGTCCCCAGTGGGGGGGAAGGCGGACGACGCATCGCTGCAAGACTCGCTCGTCTCGCCGACGAGCTTTTCCTGGCTGTCGGCGCAGCAAACGTAGTGGTGGTGGTGGAGGTCGGAGATGGGCAGAAGCCTTCGCTGCCCATGCCGTGATGTTGATGTTGACCAGCATTGTTGGAGGCAGCTATAGCAGCACTGATCGCCGCACTTGCAATGGCAGGTGACAGCATAGCCCCTCCGGCACCATGACCCAAGAGGGCCGGACCGGAGTGAGGCAGAAAGACAGGCATCGAAACCGACACCCTTCGACCTGACGAGCCAGCTGGAATGGCAGATGAGGGAGAGCAGGGAGAAGGTGGCAGGGGTGAAGTAGGCGATGAGCCTGCCAAGAAGAACTTCCGACCTGTGTCGGCTGGTGTTGGTGTTTCCGCTCCTCGAGCCATCGAAGACGTGGTACCAGCCGGGACCGAGTTTCGAGCAGGCAAGTAGCTGCTCCTTGGGTGATACGCTGATAGGTCTGTAGATTGTTGATGGAGAGCTTCAGCCTTGCGAGCCTTCTCGATACTGCTCCGCAGACCTGGCGGTACCGGGCCTTCCGACTCGTCTTGGAGACGCTTCAGGTCAATAGGAATTGGGGTTCGAAGACTGCTGATCGCCCGAAGCTTGTTCTTGGCCGGTCGAGCAGGTAGATTAGGAAGAGCGGGCACAACCTTCTCACCGCGTATCGCAGCTATCATCCGCTCACCAGTGGCCGCCGAACCCGATTGAACAGCATTCTTGGACGCCTGTGAGCTGAACTCCTGTATTTGACGAGTGGTCAGGCCGGCGTCCGCGAAGCGAGCAGGAGACCATGATTCAGGACGGGGGGCTGTACGAGCCGAGGTGGAAGCTTCAAGTAGTAGCCTTGTACATGCCTCGGCCACCTCGCGCATGACCGATGCGGGCGTAGCTGGTGAGGTACGAAGTTCCTTGTCCATCATAACTCGTCCCTCGTCCCCATCCTCATGGTCGACTTCGAACTGGACCACACCGCAGATCGTAGCCCGCTTCCGGAATCGTTCTTCCCGCCTCTTCGCCGACTCGCGCCAAGCCATCTCTACCTCCCCATGTCGCCACGACGAAACGTCCAAACTGAGATCGGTGAGGATTTCGGGTAAGGCCAGTGGACTTGGCATGCTTCGTCGAAAGGCTGAACGACGGCGACGATGAGAGTCGTCCGTGGATATTTTCGCTTCCTCGTCCTCCTCCGAATCAGAAGAATCGCTCGAGCCGCTATCGCTGCCGGAGTTCTCTGCATCCTGACCGTCCGTGTCGAAAGGATGCTGTGGCTGGAGCCTTGGAGCCGATGGCATCACCATTGTAGACGATGGCGTACCGCCTTGATGCTGCATCAGTTCGAAGGGATTGCGCAGCTGCGGTGGATTGCCACGAGGAGACACCGCAGGAGTATCAGTCCCAGCGTCTGACTCGATCTCTGCGTCTGTCATATCTTCGTCGTCAGCCGCATGAGAGAGGCGGCTCTGTTGTTTGAGCATGGCAAAAGGTCGCAGAGCTCCTGCTTTCGACTTGGCGAAGCGGTGACCTGCTTTGACGGTGCCGCAACTGGTAGCGGAATCGCCGCCGCTACTTTTGGGCCTCAATCGAGTTCGCAGATGGGCTGCCATCTGAGTTCGTTGAGTGAGCGGATGCTCATTTGAAGTAGAACGCGCCTCTTTCGACTCAAGCTCCAGCTCCGCGAGGGCAGCCGCGCTTAGTCGAGTGGTGGGAGACGCCGGCTGAACCACGATCTGCTGGGGGAGATCTTGAGGAGTTAAGGATGGTCGGACATCCTTCTGATTAATGGCGGTCTCTTGCTTTGCTGTACTTTGTTCTGATATGCTTGCTCTATGCAGTAGAGAGACTGCTCGTGATGCGATCTCTGTCGATGGTAGATGGTCCACGATCGGATCTTCCGGGAAGAGGTCTTGCGGTCCATTGCGAGGAGAGAGGCCCAGGTAGGACGGTGTCCTCGGGCCCCCTGACGATTGCTCGAGCGAGGACAGGTTGAGGAAGGAAGACGCCGGGCTCGACTCAACAGGCGAAGATCCGTGACTCGATATCGAGGCGACACTTCCACCGCTACCCCTACGCATGCTGAAATGTGTAAAGCAGCTCAGCGGTGCCCCGCTCGTCTTGTCTTTGAGGTCTGGACCGAGACTGAGGCTCAGACGGCGACGGCCAAAGGAAGTAGGACTGACAGCGCAGAACGCCTCTCCGTAGACTGGAGGAGCGAACTCCCCAGCCGGCGACGTCAGAATGGCAATCTTGAGCGGCGGGCTGATGCGAGGGCCGGAGCGCAGTCGTTCCTGAAGGGAAGAGAGAGCCACGGACGATTTGCGTCTGATCACGGGTCGCTCGGTGATGTTGATGTTGTCCTGAGATCCGCAGCCGGCGTACATTTTTGCAGAGGTGACGGTGGTGGGATTGTAGAATTAGGTGGGTTCGGATCAAGGAAGGAAAAGGCGATGAGTGATTACTTGCTACAGTCTATTAAGCACGGAAGATTCGGAAAGGTTATGGTCAATGCGAAGCCCCTCGTGTCATGACGAAAGAAGCAAAGGATTACTCACGAAAAGAAGGTGGAGTCTGGAGTGGGAGGGAACGAGCTTGAAGGGGACGATCGACGAGAGGCGGCTGCTGATGAGAAGATAGGATGGCGGAAGTAGGTGGCAAGAAGAAAGAACTACGAGAAGCGGATGTCTTTAAGTAAGAAGAGTGTTGCGAAGATGAGTTGACCTGACGAATGATGCTACCGGAGCGTTTTCGAGAGATGGAACGACGACGATGAGAAGGGAAAGGAAGGAAGAAGGTACGGAACGATGGTTGAAGGTGAGGTCGAAGAGATGGAAACTCGACTGGGTCGGTCTGACTGTGGGTGAGGGAACAAGATGAAAAGTTAAGCGAACCGGCACAACAGCATCGTCCGCTTCGCTCTGTCCAAAATCAGAGGACCGTGCAAACTGTGACAGCTTCGAGCTGATAACAGGCGTAAAGAGCCTATCTGCAAGGAAGATAGCGGGGAAACGGGAAGAAAGAAACATCAGCGCTTCACCTGGGAACATCAACAAGGCCCATAGCCTTGGCATCAGCACTTGTTTAGCTGCTTTTCCTGCATTGGAAGGAAGCGGAGTTGGTCCAAGGCCCTGAGAAGCATGAAGTAGTGAGCATTGTAAACTTCCACCGACCCGAGTCAGCGGAACGAAGATGGTCAGGCTTTGATACTGCAGGGTGAGAGTTCGTTCACCAGATGTTGGCCTTCCCTAGAAGAGGGATAGAACTCACTTAAGCTCAAATCAGACGCTAAGTCCGCCGAATCCTGAGCCTGAGCTCGAGGTGCTATACTGAGGTCGGAACACCCTCACGCCTGTACAGTTGGGACGTTAGGTTTATTCGCCGTGAGGCCAAACGTTGCAGTAGTCAGTCCATTAACCTGAAGTATGTATGAGCCAATCAGTACATACGAGTATAGCCTTAGATCCTTCCCGCTGTGGCCCTCTTTCTGTGGTCGTGCGAGTTCAACCCCTCCTAGGCTGGGACCAGGCATCAGGATCAGGAGAGGGCTGAACCTCTTTCCCGGCGTCCAACGTTCTGCCCTTGGTGTTCGAGAACGCCCTTCGTGTCAACGTTCTCCTTCTTGCAGGCACGGACCTAGGTATGGTGCGGTCGCGAGGGCGGAGAGAGGAGATGAAGGCGAGGTCCAGATTTGGAGCAGATCTTGACATCCTACGAGCTATCCAACGTGCTGAGCCAACGGCTTTGGGTTCGCTCCAACATCCATGGTGGTGAGAACGTACTCCAGCTGCGCTAAAAAAACGTTGAACAAATTTAGGTTCCCACGCCACAGATTGCTTGTCACACTCACAGGAGTTTGAGGTGGGTTATCACCCAAAAATCGGAGGCGAATAACGGGGTTATTTCACGTTTATCACCCATCGTGAAATAACGGACCTTACTCCCCCTTTAGATTCCCCGAATCAACAACGTTGAGAGGGATTTAGTCCGGGGCTCTCGATGCAAATTTCACTTAGTCGCATTGAGAATCCATTCTCAAACTGTTCTCAACCCGTTCAGCCGTTTTCTAAGTCAAGTGAGCTTGCTTGTTTTCAGCCCAGACAGAGTGACGAACCACACATCTGCCTTGTTTCACACCCGTCCGTGCACCTCTGCCACGTGAGTCGTAACTGACTTCCACACCTAAGTCGCGACCATGTCCTTCCTATTGCATCCTTCCTCTGTCCTCTCCTCCAAACGCTACCTACATACGTTTTCCGGTCCACATTCATACTTCATTCGGAACTTCCAAGTATCAACTCTTTGCATCTGACTTACAAGTTACAGGTGAAGATCCATTGCTAATTATGTCTCTACTCTCTTCTTACTCTTCTATGCTACATTCCCACCACAGCGCTCAGCAGCATCAAATGTCAATTGTCAATTGCCATTTGTGTCTTGGGCCAAGGCCAGTGCTTGAATTTGCTGATCACTACATGCTAAGAACTGATTCTCTCACGGCTTACGAGCTGACTCGATTGCTTTAAACTTACCTTCCATTCTCTCCGGACTCTTTGCATCTAGATTCTAGAATCTAGATAAACGACTGATGACTGATGACTGAACTCTCTCATCCCACGTCATATCCACTTCTCTCCGCACAGTGTACCGTAGAAAAAAGTATCGAACAAATCTCTCTGGCAAGACAAAGTCCAAACAAGGCCAAGCGAGCCAATACGGTCATCACTCATACGGATCACTCAATAGACTAGGAATCAAGAACCGTAAAGGCGTAGCGTGCGAAGGGTGGCGCAGCCACCCTGAGTCGCGCGTAGGCGGCGTAGCTGAGCATTGGGAAGGACCTGTCTTTGCTTCCGTGTTCCGCTCTGGTTCTCATATATCTGATATCTCCTCTCTCACTGTTGCAGCTCTCACTTTCCAGACACTTTCCAGATCCTGCCGGTATCCACAACACGTATTCCGGACTCGTGAAGGCAATGCGCACGAAGGGCGTAGCTGCATGTTTGCGATGTTCCATCCTCAAGTCGCTACATATCATAATTCATAACTCATCGCTCATCGTCCATCGATACTATTGCCCATCTGTACTGTCTGATCCTTCCAATTCTCACCTGGATTCTCGAAGAACACATCATTCACCTTCAGGATTTCAGGCTGCGGCAGTGCTCCATTCTTCTCACCACTCACCAGTGAACGGTTCCAGGAACAATCAATACATACGTATCCCGTATCACCCATGACCCATCTCAAATGTTTGGACCTGAGAGGCGAAGCGCGCGAAGGGTGGCGCAAGCCACCCTGAGTCGCGCGTAGCAGTGCTTCACCCCGGCGAGTGTTCCACTACTTTCCTCATCCTCATTTCTCCCTTTAGCTTCAAACTGATTACTGACTCCCATTCTCCAGTCTCTGACGCTCTGGCCTCTGTGCATAGCCTGTATCATCCTCTTTTCCACAAGCCTCAGTACTAAGTACTCAACTATACTCCATAATACTCAATACTCAATTTTGAACACAGCCCAACTTCTTTTTTCTCCTTAAAATCTTCCCGAACTCTTTTCCCCTCCCTTATACAAACCCTCCCTGCGTCTCAATAGGCGAAAATACATACACCTTTCACCTTTCCCAATCCATAATCCATTCGTGCGGCGCAAGCCACCCTGAGTTGCGCGCAGCTCGCTCCTCCTTCCGCTTCTCAGGTCTCAGTCCTCCTGCTGTACGAGATACGGCAAACTTCCATAGTTCCATCCTTCCAAATTGTACTCAACTATACTCAATATTACTCAATACTCAATACTCAACACACACTTTCGAACACAGCCCAGCTTCTTTTTCCACCCAAAATCTTCCCGAGCTCTTTTCTCCTCCTTCACATAATTTCCCTACATCTCCCTGCCCGAACATACACCTTTCCTATACACATCTAACCTAACATCACACAACATTGATTCGGGGAACAGCCGGTGCCAAACCGGCGCTACAACGATTTCTTTATTACACGATCCTGTCTGAGACCAAGATAGACCTCAACTTCTCCAATTGTCAGGACTTCTTGCGCTGGTCTTTGAGTCTCATGATTTTCTGGCGGGATCTCGAAAAATTCACTGTGCCTTCCACACTCAATTGATGGTGGTGTTTGACAACAGAAACCCTTGATTCGCTGTATTATTGCTACCCGTGTGCACAGTGATGTGTGTTGTAAGAGGGCCCAGTACGTGCTCATCACGACTGAGAGCGGTGGTGGGCGAGGTGGGGCATGGGAGACGACGGGGACAGCGTCCGCCTGGTCACAGGCAGCGGGGTTTCGCTGTCTTTTGACACCACTGCGACTTGCGACGCAACCACTGGGAACCGATGTTATTCGATGTTATTCTCTCTCGCGTCCTAAGAGTAGTTATTCTCTTTTGCGTGTTAGGTGTGTATTAAATGTCTTCATTTTACTTTTATTCACAGGGCGTGAATAAGGGGTTATACACCGTTAATGCCCTATAGTAATAACCCTCCTCAAACTGCTGTGACTCTCGAGGGATCGTTCATTGCTAGAAGCTGTTGCGGGAAGAGAAGAGCGAAGAACATAGAAAGACAGAGGTGGACACAAACAGGAGAATGAGAAGGGGCTAGTAGAAAAAGAGATATGACCCAAGCTCGCTAGATTCGAAAGCACAGAGGAGGGAATGGGAAAAAAGGCGTAGACATGATCGTATATAATAGTTCCAGTCTTGGTCGGTCGTCTCGAGTCGGGATCAGGAAAGTCGAAAAGGGGAACGATAACAGGGAGCTTACTGCATCGGAACAGGTCTTCGCGCCACAGCGCCGGGCGTGCCCCGTCCGCGGCCTGCCGAAGTGGGGGTCTGCATTTGCGGTGTAGGAGCGCCAACGAAAGGGCGGGGTCCTTCATCCTGAGTGAAAGATCGGGGCGGAATGACTGGCCTCTGCTCCGGGTGGAATGGTCGGGCTGAATGCTGCTGTTCAGTGGTCGCCCGTTGCATCGGAGCCGAACCCGACAAGGCAGTCTGCACCGCAGGTCGGGTAGGCGTGGAAAACTGTTCCTCAGGAATGGCCGCCTCCGCAGCCCGATGCATCTGACTAGGCCGGTTCATCGATCCAGACTGTCGCGATGTGCCCTGAGCCTCGTAAGGGGGCTGAACAGTCGCCATCTGCGGTTGTGCAGCGGAGGGAGCTGGATGCCGGCCATCTGCAATGCGCCGGATCAAATCATTCGCCGCATGAGCCCACAAGGGTGCGATCGACGACGGCTTGCCAACGACGTCTCGCAACGCAACCAACCATCTGTCCTTCTCCTCATCCGTATCAGCAAAGAAGCTGATCCGCTCGCCGTCCTCAAAGGTGATGCGGAAGGAGCGCTCGACGTTGTAGTTCTCATCCGCATCCTCAAAAGCCGATGTCGAAACCGTAGAGATCGTCCGCTTCATAGGAGGCGCAGATCTCGCAATTGCTCCACTATTCGGAGAGACAAGAGTGGGATCCACCGGGTCGAAGCTGTCCTCGATCGTGACTGCTTTCGAAAGATCAATCTTGACGATAGGTCGCCTCGTAATTTCGTTAAAGCAGATCAGGCTTACGCCTTGAGCTTGCACAGGTCGGCGTCTCCAGCTCTGTGGTAAGTAGAAGTAAGGCTTTATCAGTATTCAATCGCTCCTGAGGCCGAAAAGTGGACTCATTGTAGTACTCACCCTGCAATCACCGCCATTCTGCGTCAAGGTGCCCTCCATCCAAACGTGCACCTTCTGATTCGCCGCCGCTTGCATACCCTGAATGCACTCCGCCAAACTGTCGGGTAGCAAATTCCTCGGGATGTTCGGGATCGGTGGTAGGTAGAAGATCTTCAAGCGAAGCTTGCCGCGAACCTTGTTCAGATTCTGCTCAAATGCCGCAGAGGTCGAAGACAGAGTTGCCAACCGCGAAGCCGCTGAGATGCTCCCGACCGGCTCAGCGACGCCCATCACAGCACAGTCGAAGGTGGCGCAGGTGCCCAAGCAGCGATCTTGAAGGTCCTCGAATAAGACTCGTGTCCGACCAAAGGCGCCTTCCCGGTTCATGTACGAAAGCATGGGTTCCGCCTGGTAGCCAACCGGTGAAGATCCGACTGGACTGCCCTCGGATAAAACCTTGGAGGCCTGCTTCTTTGGACTGCCGAACAGGCGACTGACACCTTTCGCAAGACTTGGGCTCGACTTTTGCTTTTTGGGGTTCACCACAGGTGCGGGAGCTTTGGATGGCTCCACAAGATGAGGGTCCCGAACCGCCACTAGGGTGAAGCTGAATTCGAGGTTCTTGTGCTGAATCAGCTCGAACTCTTGCCCGATGGGGCTCAGTTGACCGCCGGGCCGAAGACTTGCAACGCCTGTCTTGACCATGTGAAGACCATTGTCAAGGACGCAGTAGAAGCGCGTGGGCCTCGCTGGGATGGGCAGCTGGGCGGGAATAAAGGAATCCACCATGACAAAGATCTTGCCAAGAGGCTTCTTGCCATTGCTGCTTTCGCGAATCTCCCGCAGTTCTTGAGCGTACTCGTTCTGTGCGATAGCCATTCCAGTCAGCCATGATCTTCAGCAGCTGTAGCTGTTGTCATTTGTTGGAGACTCACCATATCACTTGGTCGTCGCAGCCTGCGCCATGCTCGCCCAGAGTCAATGTCTCCCGCTGAAGTTGTCTGCACCTTGTCGTCAACACCCTTGATAACACCTCGGTCAATAGTGTTGTATCTCGCCTAGAAAAAAGAATTTAACAGAAGGGTCAGTGAAAATTCAGGCTCTTCGAAGGCATGCAGACCAGCTAAACACTCACATCAGTGTCCTTGTAAATCCGATTGAGTTCGTTTTCCATACCCGTTGTAAAAGGCACATTGAGGCCCTTCTTGAGGCTCTGGTCTAGCATTGCCTTGCTGATGGCAAGGTCAGCACCAATGCTCTCCCGCGACTCCATCTCCTCCTCTGGTGTGAGCCGATGACGTGCAAAGAAACTGTCGTCACCCACATCCTCCGCCTGCATCTCCTCCCGTGCCTGTCGGGCCACCTGCACAGCGTCACCAGTACTCAGACTGCGCTTCCGCGATGAGCCATTGTTCTTGCTGCGTCGCCGGGCAATGATCAGGTCAGCTTGCTGAGCAGGAGTGACAGGTGGGGGCGGAGGCGCCAGTGCAGACGAAGGAGAAGAACGACCCGAAGAGGAGCGAGCCTCGTTAGGCGTCATCGTAGGCGCATGCAGATAGTTCTGCCCCTCATCCTGGGAAGAACGACGGATCTCATCGTGCTCAGCCGCGACCTCAGCACTAAGACGATCGAGCGGGCTCTCCATCCGGACGCCATGTCGGATAGGACTCGGAACAGGAGCAGCTCGAGCTTCGTAAGAAGGATTCTGGGTTGGCACAGGTCGTTGAGGCACCTCGTTATGCATGTGGAGCGGAGTCGATGATGTCCGCGGCACAGTATGATGGCGCACCAACGTTTCCGGGTCTACAAGCGCAGCGGTGTGAGTCTGCGAACTTGAGACTAAGGAGTGATGGAGCTCATCCCCTCCAGGAAGTTGCTGTGCCGTCTCTTCTTGCTTTGCGGCACGGACTCGCTCGAGCACTGCGTCGCGGGTGATTCTTGGTCGTCCGCCGGCGGTTCGCGAGGGCGAGGAACTTCCAACCTCCTCATCTGGAACACTGGACGCATTGACTGCAATCTCCGGATCGCTGCCACCCTCTGGCATGACGAATGGGCTCCAGTTGGGAAGGCCAGGCAGAGAATTGGCGACAAGTAAATTGTCAGCCCCGACAGGCGGGACCGGTAATGCGCGTCCTGCTGGGGCAGGCGTGGGTCCCAAGTGTGGCTCGATGTGCTGCGATTGAGCGACAAGGTGTGACCGACCCGAACGTCTGCGAGGCTCCTCTTGTTCCACCAAGGGACTAGTGTTGAGGATGTCTCCTGACAGTAGCTCGTCGACCAAGGAGTCCACGCGGTGCAGACCGTTGAGGCTGGAGAAGCTCTCGTCGCCAGGACCCGGAGATTTTCTACCCACGAACGCATGTCCAGGCTCGTACGAAGCCTCCTCTGAGTAGAGAGAAGGAATGGAAGCCATCGATCCACTGTGATGCAGGAATTGAGCGTGGTGCGATGCTGAGGGCGGCATCAATCCAAGGTCCGGCATGTCGTCCAAGGTACTGGCTTCGCTTGAAGTACTGGCGGAGGACGGTAAAAGTTGGGGTACGTCTTCCGAAGCCGAACTGGCAGGCGAAGCACTGGCTGGGCCATTGACGACTTGCAACCGCTCGCTAGAATCATGACTGAGCCATTGACCCGAGTCTGATAGAGGTGTTCCGCTAGTTTGAGACAGCCCACTCCCCTCGCTCCTCGTACTCTCCCGATCAAAGCTAGACTCCTTGTCGAACTCCTGTACCTCCAAAATCTCGTCAAAAGTGACCGTCTTGCGGCGTTCCTGCCTGGAATCCGCATCCGTCTGACCAGTAACAGGGACAGACATCTGACGGGGTCCATGAAGACGATTAGAGACCAGTAGGCCGCGGTTCCCGCTGTCCTTGACGTCGACGCTGGCCGACTTGGTGTGCTGAGAGGAACGAGGGGTGGAATTTTGGTCGTCGAAGATGTCGGGACTCCGGTACATACGACCCTGGAGGGTCGCTGCTGAAGCGGGTGACTGGAAGCTGAGAGGGCGAACAGGCTTCCCAGTATCGCTGCCTGGAGAAGTTCGATTTGTAGCTTGAGCTTCTGCCATCATGGCCCACGCGTTGCGAGGCTGCAACGGTCTCTCACCACCAGCCTCTGGACTGCTGAGGTTGCGGAAGGGGGAGTTGGTCACAGACTGCTTGAAGGGAGAATTGCTGACGTAGCTGGCCTTTGCCAAGGCGTCGATGCCTTTGCTTTTGCGGGCGTTCGACATGGAGGCGACCGAGCGCGAGTTGAAGACATCCCCATTTGGGGCCTGATTCTCGGCATCAGGAGCATGAGAGCCTGAGCCTACCCGTTCTCCACTCATTTTGCGCGGAGTGAATGCAGGACCCAGACGTGGGGTGATCGTTCCCTTCGTAGGCGAATTATTGACATCAATACCCAGGCCGACGCCCATGTTGTTCTTGGAAGGGCTGGGAGGGGAGGGTGTCTGAGTTGAGGTTGATGGCGTGGACGCCGGGCCCTGTCGAAATACGCTATTGCTGACCAAGCTGTGACTCTTGAGGACTGCGAAGCTCTTGCGCGGGCTTGCGGACTCGCCATTGGGGGTTTGTGAGGGGCCAGAGTTGAGTGGGACAAACTTGCGATTTACCTGGCGCTGCGGAGACCATCCTGAGGAACTTGCACCCAATATCTGTCTTGTTGTAATCTCTGGCGAGGGAGGCCCGTGATCGAGCGACAGCTCTGGTGAAGACCGTGCTGCATCTACGTCCATCTTCTCCGGTGTTGTTGTAGCCGTGTGAGAGCTTCTTGATTTGAAAGCGGGTCTGGCGAGAGAGGGGTTAGAGGCTGACTGGGGTTGGGGTTGGGAGTTGTTGCTGGTAGTGGTCGCCGGTGATGATCTGGGGATGATGTTGAGCTCCGCAAGATTGGAAGATGTTGGGGATGGTGGTGGTTGCGGTGAATGAAATGCCTTGATGTTGATCGCGAGCCAAAACACAGGAACTTCGGTCCACCAAACTTCCGCAGCAACAAAGGGAAGAATGAAAATCCCACAGAGCAGTTCAGGCAACAGATCGAATGGGGGCAATCCGAAGTGAGATTCACTTCCAATGCGACGCAGCTCGAGCTCGTCAGTCTGCTTCTCATGGATGGTAGTCGGGTGAAGTGGTCCCTGCTGTTGTTCTTTGTTTCCTCAGGCGAAAAACAACGCGCCCGATTGACGCGTGCATTTCCGCTTGACGCGTCTCCACCGAACCAAGTCACGTGCAGCACACTTACAACGTCCCTCTCACCGCGAGTCAGTCGCCGCAACCTTGCCATTGACCTTGACTGCAAACGCAGCGCAGGCACGAGCGCATGATTCGCGGAGACTGATGAAGAGTGAGACTGCCTTGCCGCCGCTGCATCCATGAAAAGAGCCGTCTGCATGCGAAGGTGGATGACGTCCGTAATATCTGCTTCCGCCTCTGAGCGGATGAGGCAGCAGGGCTTACTTACCTTGCCAACGGTCACAGAACCGCTGGACAGTCGATACTGACTTCACAACTGACTGCTGACGGCCTCTTTCACTCACTGACTGTCAGATCGTTCTGCTAGATATTCCCTCCGCTCCGCCATAAGGAATTGGCACCTGCGACGCTGACCGGCATGTACGCTGGACATCTACCTCGCAAATTCAGTGTCCGACATCGCCTTGCGGCTATAGTGGAGCCTTACGTTGACCTATCGTTCACTCCTCCCCTGCCTTCTTCTGTATAGTCCGTATGCATGCACGATTGCTCGTGACGCACGTACCCTCGGCGCGCTTACGACCTAATGGTGTTGTTGTGTCTGTCCAACCAGCTGCCAGTTGGACCATTCCAAAACGACGTGCGCTGTGCACAGCTCTCGGCGTGTCGGGGGAAAGTGGATGCTCAATGCCACAAGCTGTGAGGCATGAGGGCTTGACCTGCTGGGGATAAAAGGGCAGCACCTCTAGCAGCTGACATCTCTTTCGCTTCTTTTCTCCTCACCCTTGGTCACTCATCCTCGTTTTCCCAAACCTACCTTCTACCTTTCCGCCTCTTCATCACCTTTCCATTGGCTCAGGTAGCCTTTGTTTACAGTCTCACCCTAATCCGCCCACACACACCCAGCAGACTTGACGTCTCCTGCGTAGATCCGCCTTACACATTTCGCCTCTCAATCACTCTCCAACATTCGCAATTCCCACAAAGACAAAAGGACGTTACCAACAATGCCGAGCATGAGTTCTACATCTTCCTCCAACAGGTCCCGCTCCTGGCTGGTACAAGTCGCTACATCGCTGTGCGTCCTTCTGGTAGCCGCCTCGACAGTCTCCGCTGTACCTACCCCTGGCCCCGCCGCTGCCGTCGCTGCCGTCGCTGCCCTACCCCGGGACGATTCCGCCCCCGCCGCGCCACAGGAGTACCTCAACGCCCTCAAGGTCGCCGCAGCCGTATTGTCAGCAGCAAACACCCCCACCAGTGTCATTCCCGCCCAGGACCCTTCCTCCACCATCACGACAACCTGGCTTCCCGGTTCGACTGCCATCGTAGGCACCACTACCTTCTTGCCCAACGGAGGTCGTATCGAGCCAAAGCCAAACAACCACGCCAGCATCGCCCCGGGCAAAGCGAACGAGCTGATCCTCTCCCAGCTTAAGGCATACGCTGCTGCCGCTTCTTCTTCCGCCGTACCGCCCATCAGGCTATCCGAGACTCTTCCCGCTGATTCGTCGACGTCTGGAGACGGACCTGTCCAGCTTTGGAACCAAGCTTCAGGAGTCGACACACAGATGAAGCGTATCGGGGAGGAACAGATCGCCGTTGAACAGAACCCAGCTCAACCTGCCACACCCGCAATTTCGTCACGCGATGTCGTCCTCGCTGCCGTAGCTGAGATCCGCGCCGAAGTCCTAGCCCGTCAAGCTCAAGAACAGAAGACAAATCGTCGTGAGCTTGCTTCACAGTGGGCGGGCGTTTCGGGTATGAACGATCAGGCGGCGCGGTTGGCACAGCAGAAGGCAGCTATGGCCGCCGCGGGTTCTTCGCCACAGCAACAAAAGCAAGGAGCGCAAAGCAAGGAAGGCGTGGCAACACTGTCCGTCCCCGCCAGCAGCTCTGATGCTACAGGTTCTCAAGCACCCGCAGCAGTTTCCTCTGAGCTGACACAGCGACGGGGAAGCCAAACACTGTCGAAGAAGGAGGAGGCGGCTGTTCTCGATCCTCAAGCTGCCAAGCGTATCTTCTTCCGCTGGACGAAGTCGACTATCGCAAAGTAGTCAGCATCCGTACTGCCCCTCTAGACCCCCCCTTCTCTGATAGACCGCCTTGGATGCGCCCATCATGATGTCTAACTCCCCCTCCCCCACCTGGTCCAACCTCTTTTCGCCTTTCTGGTGTTCTCCACGAATTTATTGACGAGTCATTGTGAGCAAACCTGTATGCCCCTGTGTGTTGAGACAGAAAAGAACCGACGAAAGGACATTCAATTGAAGCCAGGGATGGATGAGGGAAGAAGTACAGTGTGCGCGTAAGAGAGAAAAAGAGAGAGTTCCGAGGCAAAGACAAGAAGAAATTGCCGTGCCATGTCACGCCTTCGTCGTGGTTGTGGTGGTGGTGGTCGTAGCCACAACTGCCGCAACGCGCCCCCAGACAGCATCCTGCGCTTCCCTCTTTGCCCTCGCGATCTCCGCTTTCCGACGGATGAGCTTATTGGCGAGATATGTTTGTACGCTCATCGTCGATGGTGGAGGCTCGTAGGGCTCTGCCAGTGGATCGGTGATCATAGGCGTAGGAGCCTCGACTTGGACGGAAGGTTCTGGTTTTGGCTTCTTCTCAAGAACAGGTTCCGAGATTGGAGCAGGAGCGGGAGATGCCGGTGCTGATGGGGAAGCCGATTTTGGGAGGATGATTGGTGTGCTGGAGCCGGAGACTGGACTTGAGCGAGAATCGGATGGGAGTAGACCTTTGGCACGCAAGAACTTGGCGCGATGTCTGTGGGTGAGAGGAGAGCAGATTGTCAGGTTTCTAGAAAGGAGGAGCCGGAGGAGAACAGAGTCTAGGGGCTATACATACGCTAATCGGTGAGGGGCGACGGGTGCCACCGACATGACGGTGGTGGTGGTGGTGACAGTGACTGACACTCCCTTTTCGCTAGCGCTTTCCGATCCGTCCGCGGCCTTGCGCTTGCCTTCCTTCTTCGACTTTTTGCGCCGCTTTGCCTCGTCCGCATCGTCATCCTCAGAAGCTTTACGTTTTGACTTCTTCTTGTCCTCCTTCTCCTTCTTGCTCTTACTCTTCCGCTTTCCCTCCTCTGCGTCGTCATCCTCAGAGTCTTTCCGCTTGGAGGACTTCTTCTTCTTCTTGTCCTCCTTCTTTTTCTTGCCTTTGCTCTTGTCGCTGCGCTGCGATTGAGCTGCGGCGTCGTCTTGGTCAGACTCGCTGTCGCTGTCGCTTGTGGCCGCCTCCGTTGTGGTTTGGGTGGGGGTGGCTGCGTCTGTGTCTGCAGCGTTGGCAGCATTGATTCTCTGCAGAAGAGCCTCGTAATCGCTTCCGCCGCCCAGCCAGTCCATTGATCCGGTTTTTGCTCCTGAAGAACGCGCCTCCTTCTCTGCGCGGGTGACGCCCAAGCCCTTGTTGTCGAGTTTGAAGGCGACGCTTATGGGTGCTGCTGAACCTTGCTGGCCGACACCGAGACCTTGACCCTGGGACCAGCCCATGGAGGCGAGCATGCGCTGTCCTGGGAGTGCCTCGTTCTTCGTCCATGCTGAGTTAGAGGTGACGGCTGAGCCGACGAGGCGGCGCTTGACTTTGCGTTCGGAGAGGCCCATTGTTTCTTTCTCCTTCCCTTCCTTGCTAGCGATGGCTGTTGGTCGCGATTTCGAGGTCGCCAAATTTTTTTCCTCCGCCGCAACTTTGCTAGCGTGGGACGGACAACGACGAGATAACGATTAGATAACGATAAGATAACGACATTTTATCCGTGTGTGTCTCGGCTTGTGCGGTTGTGCCATGGTTAACCGCATCGAAGCAGCAGCAGCTCTCCCAAGTTCTCCGACAAAGCGACGGCAACGCACACATACAGACTCTTCGCCGGCAAGCAGAGGCAAAGAGTCGCTTAGTAATGTGTGAGCGAGAGATGGCCGGTGTCTTATTCTTTCTGCCTCAGATCGGACCCTCACCTTCTCGTCAGTAGTCGTCACTCGATCTCTCACATCTCACACAGAGGCAAATGCTTATCGCTTATCTTTCCCTCTCTTCTGTCACGGCGGCTAACCACGGGGGAGGGTTGGGATCGCAACGACCTTCCTTCCCAACGAAGCCTCCTGAGGTTTCTGGTTTCGTGTCTTCTCCGATGCAAGCAGATGTGGCGATGTGGGAGAGTGCCGAGGATATGTATGTTGGGGTGTATGCGCAGGATGAAATGGCATAAAAGGGCACAGGCAACAGCAACAAGATTGGAACCCCTGCATCTCATCAATCCCTTCCCAGCGTCTCTGTCGGTCTCTCGCTCTCTGTTGCCTGGGCGAACTCTTCCCTTCACACAACTCGGTCTCTTTCAAGTCTAACCCCAAACAAGATTAACTGTGAGTACCTCATCTCGCTGTCTACCCCATGCATGTATCGCTGTCACGGTGCATCTCGCTGACTTCTTCTCTCGCTCGCGGTGACCAATGGCGCTGCCGTATAAAAACAGGAAGAATCCAAGAAAAACCTGCACACGATGCCCTCCCACGCTTCCCCCCTCCTTCGCACAAACATCGCTGCTCTGGACGAGCTCAACACCTACAAGCGCACAGCAATGCCTTCCCACTCCCAGCCAGCCTCCATCGCTAACGGCGATTCGACTCCCTCCCCTGGTCTCGATGCCAGCATCGACCTCGTCTCTCCTGCTACCGCATCCACATCCTCCAAAACAACCCCTCGCAGCAATACCCTTGTCATCGACGGCCAGACCCTCTCCGTCGCTGCCCTTGTCGCCGTCGCCCGCTACAAGGTCACTCCAGAGCTCGACTGCTCTCCCGAGGCTCTCGCTCGCGTCCAGGCTTCCGTCGACACTCTCAACGAGCGTCTCAAGCGCGGAGAGTCTCTCTGTAAGTCGATCACCTTTCTTCATAATCGGATATATGCACGGATTCAGTCTGACTCATATATGCTCTCTCTTCATCACTTGCAGACGGCATCAACACTGGCTTCGGAGGGTCTGCTGACTCCCGAACCCATAACACGCGCGCCCTTCAGCTCGCCCTGCTCCAGCATCAACAGATGGGCGTCCTCGAGGTTCCCCCCAACTTCCCTTCCTGTACACCCAGTCTCCCGACCGCATCCCTCTCTCTCTCTGACACGCCCCTCTCCATGCCCGAATCCTGGGTACGCGGCGCCATGACCGTCCGGCTGAGCTCTCTCATCCGTGGACACTCCGGCGTACGCATCATCGTCCTCCAGCGACTCCAACAGCTGCTCGCGAACAACATCACTCCCGTCGTGCCCCTCCGAGGCTCCATTTCCGCCTCTGGCGATCTCTCCCCGCTCAGCTACGTCGCTGGCTGCCTCGCGGGTCAAGACGGTGTCTGGGCATGGGTGGACGGGCCCGAGGGACAGCGCGTCAAGGTTCCTTCGTCCGTCGCTCTCAAGCAGTACGGCATCGAGGCTACCCTTTTCGAACCCAAGGAAGCAGTGAGTTTCTGCCTGATCTAACCCCTGAACCTTTATCGTAAATGCTGACTCTATTGGGAATCGACAGCTCGGCATCCTGAATGGAACGGCCTTTTCTGCAAGCGTCGGCGCTCTCGTCGTTCACGATGCCCAGAAGCTCGCCTTCCTTACTCAAGTCACCACAGCCATGGCCGTCGAGGCTCTCCTCGGAACCGACGCCTCCTTCGCTCCCTTCATCCACGAGACCGCGCGTCCCCACCCGGGTCAGGTCGAGGTAGCCTCCAACATGCTCGCCTTGCTCGAGGGCTCCCGCTTGGCGTCCCACATTGCCGAGGAGAAGCATGTGCTCCTGAGCGAAGAGGCAGAAGGTGCTCTCCGACAGGATCGCTACCCGCTTCGTACGGCTGCCCAATTCATTGGACCCCAAGTGGAAGACATCATCGCCGCTGCTGAGTCGATCCGCATCGAGCTCAACAGCACGACTGATAACCCCCTCATCGACGCTTCCACGGGTCAGGTCCACCACGGCGGTAATTTCCAGGCGATGTCTGTGACAAATGCTCTCGAGAAAACACGTCTCTCGCTCTGTCACCTCGGCAAGATCACATTCCAGCAACTGACGGAGCTCATCAACCCTTCCATGAACCGCGGCTTGGCCGCCAACTTGGCCGCGTCGGACCCTTCGCTCAACTTCCACTGCAAAGGTATCGACATCGGCTCGGCTGCCGCCCAGGCTGAGCTCGCGTACCTTGCTTCGCCAGTGTCTTCCCACATCCAATCGGCGGAGATGGGAAACCAGTCGGTGAACAGCATGGCGCTTGTCTCAGGTCGCTACACGGTCCATGCCGTCGAGACGCTGAGCATGATGCATGCTTGGATGATCTACGCCCTCTGCCAGGCCTTTGACCTTCGTGCTGTCCAGGCTGAGTTCAAGCTGAAGTTGGCTGAGCAGATTGAGGAGAGCAGTGAGTGGGACCATGTATTTGTCGCTTGCCTTGCTCCTTATCACTCACCCTTGCTATCCCGTCTTCTACAGTCGAGAGATTCTTCTCTACCTGGATAAACCAGCACGACCAGGTCGCCCTCGGCAAGAAGGTTGCTCTTCGTCTGGTGAGTCTTTCTTCTTCCGTTGCTTTCGTTGCTCAGTTCACCACTGAATTGACTGTAATGCCTTTGCTCTTTACTTTCTCACAGGCGCGCCGTCTGGACGAGACCTCCGCTCGCGACCTCCACTCGCGCCTGACGGACGCCTACACATTCGCCGGCTACGAGCTCATCGAGTACTTCACCTCCCTCCCCTCCGGCGGTGGTGCCGACCCTCTCCGCACCATCATGTCGTGGCGCGACTACTCGGCGGAGCAAACTGCGGTCCTCCACCGCCGCGTGACGCAGAAGTACCTGGACGACCCACGCGGCTGCCACGCCAGTCCGATGCTTGGCCGCTCTCGAGCGATCTACCAGTACGTCCGCCGAACGCTCGCGGTTCCCATGCACGGCAAGGAGAACGCGCTCGAGTTTTCGGGAGAGGGAGGGAAGATGAACCAGACGATTGGAGGATGGGTTTCGATAATCTATGCTGCTATTCGGAATGGCGATCTGTACCAGGTCACCGACGAGCTGGCTCGCACGATTGCTGAGGCTAGTCCTTCGCCTCAGAGCAGGCTGTAGGTGGTGGTCGCGCTCTCCCTCCCGGCATTCCCAGTTCGGTCTCCAACACGGACCGCGATCGAGAATCGTCTCTTTCTTCTCTCTGACATCCGCGTCTCCTCCTGTTGTTTTAATACTTTCTTTTCCAGATCCTGGCTCTATTCTCACCCCACCCCCTTCGTCAACCATGTCACCCTCGCGTATTTGAACGCTATTCTTTCCCTCCCCAATGACCGACTCATCGAATGTCACTGTAGCCGAATCTAAATCCTTGTTTCCCATCTTCTAGCGTGACGGGTTCGCATGTGGGTGGGCAAAGGACCGGGGTCGGGACTGCCCTACTGCCCACTCCGTTCTTGGAAGTTGCTTGGCTTCCCTCCTTGCCCTATGTTGCGGTGCGCCAGCTTAAGGAGCAGGGCATTATCGGTTGCAATGAGGACTGACTTCATGATGCTGCCCGCCACACAGTGAGCCATCATGAACGATTTTCGAGTCAAGGTCTCCCAGGGCAGTGAGACGTTGATGATACCGCGAGGAAACGAAGGCGTTTAGGTCGACGTGGTGAGGGGAGCGATCAACGAGGCCCAACGGGAGACCGGCACGTAGTCATCCCCTTCACGGGACGCTCGCCCACGCCGCCCAGGAAGCCAACCCGTATTCACAGGGTGCAGCATCGTGGGACGAAGTAGGTCAACGGGACCTCCCTCCGCCCACCTTGGTGACGCTCGTGAGCAGCCATCAGCAGCTACATCGCCACAAAGCCTTCCTTCCCCAGGACATGAGGGAGCGACAACATTCCCCATCTGTACCCGCCCCACCCCACCCTGTTCACCAGAGGTCCCCCAAACGCATCCATTTCCGAACGAACTCCTTGTAGCAGATGTCCCCTTCGATCCGGCGACGGACCCGCCGGGGGTGCTGCTGCCCGACGGGTGATCGGAGAGGGGTCAAGCTGGGATGCGTATTCGGAGGAAGGGAAGGAGGGAAAGGAAGGGAAGGAGGTTGGCAGGTTGTCGAAGTTGGGAGGGGTTTATGGAGTGGTGAAGGTAGGTCTTTTGGAGGGAAGGAGAGGAGAAACTGGGGGAAAGAGAGGATAAGCACCCCTTTTATAGCCGTACTTCGATATGACTTTGCCTTGCCAGATCGATTTCTGTTAAAACAGGCAGAAAATCAGTGTGCTGAGAGGAATGTTGAGATAAACAGAGGTCAGTCGCCAGTCTGCAAAGGAAACAGTTGCGTAGTTTCAGCTGTTAGTGGCCTGTTGCTGTACTTTCAGGCACGGTGGCCAAAGGAGGGAGGAGTGCGCGCCTGGTTGCTACATAGTTGCGATGGCAACAATGCACCAACCGACATGCCAAAGGCGCATGCACGACACACACGCACACTGCACCAGTTAACACGCCACTTGACAGAGATTCGCGACGTTAGAGGCTGGTGCGTGGCGGTTGTCCTTCGCCTCAGCAGAGCCGCCTTTGAGCGTCCGAGTCGTTCCCTCCGTGAAATACGCGCCCCCTGCCTTGAAGCTGGCCTCCCAGTAAATTCCTCGTTGTTTCCTCCTGTGTGTTCCGCTCCGCTGTTGCCACTGCAGGAAATTTTACCCTGACCGCGACCCCTGCACCTTAACAGATCCTAGCTCCTTACCTCCTCTTTTGCCCTGCAGCGATTCGCAGGTGAATGAAGTCAAGCATTCAGTTGCGACTCACTTGCTTGCTCCAGCTCTCTGAACGAGAGAGCTACACAAGGGGTCGATGAAGGGATGATGGGGTATATGCTGGACTTTGAGAAAGAAGGGAATCTATGTTCGTCCAGCCTGATGTACATTGCCTTCCGCGGTATCGTCCTCGGTCACTTTGAGAACCCAGACCATCAGGACCTTCAAACTGTTGAGATGGGAAGATGTGGGCGGTCAGCATCACATCTCGTATACGGAAAAGGGGCGGGACGATGCGATCGGCAATTCTCACGTTAACAGCACATGTCTCAACGCCCGTGTCCACGTCTCGTCCTGACCAAATTGAAGCCGGATACAAGCCTCTCCAATCCGATCCTTGTTAACACTGGAGGAAGGCCAGAGATTTTTCAGCTTGTCACGTCCAATGAAACCAGAATGTCCAAGCAACAGCCTTTTCCGATGGCGTATAACTCACGCATGTGGTAGCCTCACACTCGAATCTCGCTCACTCGCGAAGGCCATCAATTGGCGGAGACACTCCAGATATGCGACCATGCCGTGATCAAAACGTCGGGATTGGAGCAGTCGCGCAACTTGCCAGTCTCCAGAGCCGTGCCTGGAAAACGTGGGGAACGGAAAGGCATGAGATACATAGTCATTTCAGCGCAACTTTGTCGGCAAACTTACAGCTCATACATGGCCTTATCAGGACCCAGCTTCTCGATGGCACTGAAGGAACCCTTTGGATGGAGTACATAACTGGACGAAGAGTAGATATGAGTTCAGCCCTGCCGGTACCCTAGACTTCTCCAAGGCTACTGAAAACTCACCCTTTGAACACAAATCTGCACTTCCGCGCCAAGACGCTGAGCAACAACGTCGTCTGTCCCCACGCCGCATTGATCTCCGTCCATTCCACATTAGCACCGGGTAACCTGCCCAATCTCAACCCATTGATCGTCGCGAATCCACCGTCATGTCCGATGCAGAAGGCATCGTTGTACACGTTGGTCAGCTGAAGACGAGCGAGAGTGAGCTTGTCGTGAGCGATTGATGAGGAGAGGGCGCTGTGGGTGTTTTGAAGAGATGCGAGCCGTGAGCTCAGGGCGGAGTAGGAGACCCAAAAACTGGATCAAGAAACGAAGATTTCGTGAGCGGCGGATCCAGCTATCGCAAGGCGACAGACTTGTGCGAGAAGAGCATGACTCACGTTTCCTCCTCAGCTTCCAATTCCTTCTCTTCAGCGTCCATCTCCCGCAATTCCGCCTCAAGAGCATTTTTGACTTCTTCCGCTTGCCGCAGTTCACGAATCAGTGCCTCCTCTTCGCTTGCCAGCTGCAAGACAAAAATACAGATATGTGAGCTCCTGTATCGTAGGGTGTCGATAGCAGACCGAGTATCGCAACATCGGGAACGCGTACCTGCTCGATTTCAACCTGCATCGCATTTACGTCTACATCTTGGTTCCGGTACTTGACGAGCTCGGCTTCGACCGCAAGGTAGGCGTCCTTCTCCCTCTTTAGATCATCGATCTGTTGCCGCATGAGCTCAACCAGAGCATTGCAGCAATCCCGACATAGCTCGTGATCAATCAGAGCTCCCTTCCGCCCGTCTGCTGCACCAGCGCTCGAGGCTCGGGCGGCGGCAGAGTCTTGATGTTGCGGTAGGAGGGAGGCTGCATGAGGCGAGGGTGACGAGGAGAGCAGCTGAGCGAGCTCTTCGGTGAGCCGGAGTCGTGCTGACAGAGAGTTGCGCGAGGCGGCGGGTACAGGAGCAGTTGTCCCACCGACGCCGCCGTCTGCTTCACTTGCTACAGCCGCCGATCCTGTGACCTGCTTCCCGCTACTACCAGCACCGCCTGCAGCCTGAGCAGAGCTGCCTTTCTTCTTGTTGTTTCCTTTGCCTGCCGCCGCACTCGTTCCAGCTTCGCCTACGCCTGGCTCGTCCAGCTCCGTGATAGCAAGCGCACTCCGTCGGACCAGATCGTACGTGTCGCGCAGCTCGGCTGAGGAAGAGGGCGAATTACCTGAGTCGCCAGCTCCAGAGCCATCTTGCACCTCCTCTTCTTGCTTTTTGGCCCCGCTAGGACCTGCCGCCGCCGCGTCTTTAGCCGCCGATGCCGAGGTAGTACCCCCGCGAGAGTCGGGGGCGATCGTTCGGCGACACTCTTGACACTTCATGACTGCTGCGCGCTCGCAGTACTACACTCAGGTCTTCAGGAGCCAGGATATGTTGCGAATCTTGAGTGCTGAAGATCGTGGTTGATTCGTACAATTGATTGCGCTTGGGCGACTCGAGAAATTTTGACCCTGCGCTCAGACCTTTCCCTGAGCAGCACAATAGCACAACTCCTTCTGAAAACAACAATGGAACGACCAGGTCACAGCTCGACCAAAGACGTGCTATCATACAAGGACGATCTAGAGCTGACCGCCCTTCTTGACATTTTCAGTCTGACTCAATAGTACAGCGTCTCGACTTTGAGAGGAGATCCATCGGCCGCGACCACGGACTTGGCGGGCACCTTGATCGAGCCTGTTCTCGCCTCGTCTCCGTAAGCCAGTGCGCCGACGTGCGGCATTGCGTTCCATTTGAGCGTGAAGGTAACGTCAGTAATGTTCCTGCGGGCAAGAGCGGAAATGATTAGTTGTGTTGTGCTGAAAATAGCCGCCCAGCATTTCCGAGGTAAGCTTGGGTTGTGGGAGATGCTCACTGGAATGACTTGTTTACTGCCTTGAAGCCATACTTGTTGGGTTGCCCCTCAATGGCAATGTGCGCATCTTGTTTCCGCCTCACAATGCGGTCCCAGATGACAGCCTGATTCACCGCCTAAGAAGAGGGAGGCAGATGGAATGTGTATCAGCCAAAGATATAACCCCTGTCTTGAATACTAATCGATCGCAGCTTACTCACATGCTTCGGAGAGACGTATTCTGCGGCGAGGCTGACGAAGACCTGCTTCGTGTTCCAGTTGAAGAGTGGAGTAAAGTCGGCGTCGATGTCAAAGGTCGCCTTCATGTAGTCCTGTGCTCTTCGGTCCATATGCCACCGTGCTTTCGCTTGCACACTGCGATTGAAAGCGCGCATACAGCCCAGATCATGCGCCAAGAGGGAACGTTTGCGCAAGCGCAGAGGAAGGTGTAAGAGCGGGGCTTGTGAGTAATCTCTGCTTCGAGGCCCCCCTCATGCCGCCCTTCCAGAAAGTACTCACACTTGCAAGCGGTTCACCTGGACCGTGCCAGAGGGCTTGTGTATGGGATACGATATCGCTGCAATGAAGATGAGCATGCCGAGTACGACCGAGGTCGCGAATGCCGAGATGGCATTGAGGCGTTGTAGTGAGCTGCGACGGAAGGGGGAGCGTGCAATGACGAGATGTGTGAGTGAATGATGCTGAGCTTCGTAGGCTGTCCGCCTTCTCACCTGTGCATATTCGCAGGAGCTCTCGGAATGCGCTTCGTCAATCAGCAGTGTGGTAGCGAATGTTGGGGTTCGCGTTCGAAGGCGTTGGAGGCGGGCGAGATGGAGGACGTGGAAGATGGGAAGATGAGGATGAGAAGAAATGAGGCTCGACCGCAACAACATCAGCGAGTGCCGCAACCACCACTCGTCTCCCCGGGAACCCTCGCCATGTTGAGCTGGGTGATTATTGTCCTTTGTTGACGGCCGGAACACTTTCTCTTTCAGTTCAGTTCCTCCTCCCTCAACTTAATCTTCCCCGACCTGAAGCGAAGAACGGACGAGCGGCGGTGCACAATAATTCAAAGCAAAGGACGTAGCTGGGCTTGAGGAAGGACATTGATGCAAATGTGGTCGACCGTGGCATCAAGTGCGTGCGGGGTGTGGTACGTGGTCATCTGGTCGATATGTCTCCTTGGATGCTCGGTCGCAAGGTCCAAGTTCCGCGTCCCAGCCCGCACGGGGACCGATGAGGACGACAGCGAGCCTGTTCTCGATCTGGCGGCGTGCGAACGAGTTTCCATCTTGAGGCCTCTAGCAGGTCTCGATTGCAATCTGTTCACAAATCTCTGCTCCAGCTTTGAGCAGAAGTACCCGCCCGAGGCATTTGAGGTCATTCTCAGCGTCAGGAGCGACGAGGACAAGGCATATCCCATTGCAAAGGCAGTCAGAGAACGATATCCTCACATTCGGAGTAGGATCATTGTCGGTGAGTTTGAGGGGTGGCTTTGCTACCAGCACGAACATATTCCTTGAACCCTACCTTCTTTCTCTCCCAGGCGACGAGGACGCCGGCGTGAACCCGAAGATCAACAATCTTGTACGGCCCTATGCAGTCGCTGCACACGATATCATCTGGGTCGTCGACAGTCAAATCTGGTCACCTCCGGGCGCCCTGGCAGAGGCGGTCCGAACCTTGACCACCTCACCGCCGAAACCGCTACCATCCTTCCCACCGCGCTCGTCGCATGGTTCACGCGTCGGATTGGTCCATCACGTACCTTTCGCGGTCAATCCGTCAAAGTCATGGGCGTCTCAAGTCGAGCGTGTCTTTCTGAGCACGACGCATGCGAAGATGTATCTCGCCATCAACTCGGTCGTGGTCGACTCCTGCATTGTGGGCAAGAGTAATATGTATCGCAAATCGGACCTTGCCCGTGTCCCCGACCATCGCTTTGGGCCGGATCATGGTGCATTTTGGCGAGCAAGTCTGGGGAAGGGTAAAGATGCTAATCAAGAACAAAATCAAGCTGCCATGCAACTTCAAGAAGGCTCACTTGCTGGGGCTATCTCGTCCAAGGCCTTCTCCACCACGGTGGAGCGCGCTCTAGAGCTCGCAGCCGAAGCAAAAGCCTCAACATCGGCAATATCTGTATCCAGTGAGCCAGATTTCAACACGGCCCAAGCGGGCGCCAGACCCCTCGCGCGGTTCGGTATCTACCTAGCCGAGGACAACATGCTCGGACTTTCGCTGTGGAATGCACCCCTCAATCTCGCCCATGCCGTCTCCTCCATCCACCCTGCCCATATGAGTGTCGGAGAACTCAGCACTATGTGGGAATATACCAATAGGAGGATGCGCTGGATACGGGTCCGCAGATGGATGACATTCGAGGCTACTATGGTCGAACCTTTGACGGAGAGCATCGTTGCAGGCCTGCTGGGATGGCGGGCGTGGTGCTTCTTTGTTATACCAGGCATCGCACACTGGATCCCGTCCGGCCCTTTTCAACACCTATTCTCAGCGTTGGCGACTTGGTCCTTTTTGCCTCTGCATTTTGCGGCGTGGTACAGCACAGACCGGCTTGTTCTCGACGCATTGTCCGGAGGCAAACCTTTGCCCAAGCACGAGGAAGGACGCTTCTTCCTGGCGTGGTGCACTCGCGAAGTTCTCGCCCTACCAATCTGGGTCTGGGCGATGTGCGGTTCAACAGGTGAGTGGTCTTGTCATGTATGATCATCGTTACTTTTCTAACTCGTCTTTTTCCCCATAACCTCACTGCGCCGTCAAGTGAACTGGAGGGGCACAGTATATCGGATTCTCCAGGATTCAAGGGCTGCAAAAGCATGAGCATCTCCAGAGGTGAACCATGCTTGCACTTTGTCGTTAGGCGTGAGACCTGAATCGTTCGCTCGTAAATTGCACGTTTAGAAATGAGCACAAAAATTGGTACCTTGACGATCAGGAGTCCCGGTCGCCTCCGCGTTCCATTGACTCCTCCGCCCTGACCGAGAGCACATGGGTGAAGATCCATCAGACTGTCTCCACAGTCGCTGTTTTAGACAAGATGATCAGCAACAGAATGACTTCCTGTACAGGTTTTGACTGGCAGAAAGCGCAGTGACACTCACAATATTCAGATGCTACTGGTGGTTCGATGAATGCCGCATGTCCCAGAATGACGAAGGCGCTGGATCCGATAAGCCAGAAGAGCAGGGCGATGGGTGATGCGTACCATAGCAGCGGGATTCCTGAAGAGTCCGTAGCGGCATCAGCACAGGATGTAGTATGGATCATAAGACAAGTAGGAAAGACATACCGATGACGAAGAGTCCTGTGTACAAGCTCTTCTGAGTGACAATGTGCTCGCCTACTTGCATTGGCTCGGGGGCTATTGGTTTCAAGGAAGGTATCAGCGGGGTGGAAGCTCGTCGGCATGAAGCTCCGGCCATTGCTCGACATAAACGTACCGAATCTGTTGATAGCTGCGAAGCCGCCAGTCAAGAACGCGATTGCGACCAGGAGCCAAGGGCTCGTGAGCCTGTGGAAGGAAGGGCAGGGGAGCTTCGTCAATGCTGTGCTCAGAACGCAGCGCGCGAAGGGTGCGTAACCATCCAGGACTACTCACAGGCCATATACGCCCAGTGAGCCTACGATCACCACATAGTTGCCGGAAAAGTACCGAGTGTTGTACGTGATGCGCTACGGGATGAGGTTCGAGTTAAGGGAGGAGAGAGAGAGCACAGAACCAGATCAGTCATAGGGCTCTTCGCGTTGCCTTGCGGAAGCTGTTGGATAATGTGCTCACCTGAAATGCCTCATTGGAATCCTGTGGCCGGCTGATCCGCTGGTAGTCAAAGAATTCGTTCAGAGGCCGGAGCGTGGAGAGACGCTCGCGGCGGAACGACTTGATGTACTCCGGTACTGGGAACGGATCAGCAGCATAGACAGATCGGTAGGGAGAAGGGTACATTAAGTTGTCAGCGTACTGATTTCACCGTATGCTGTACAGGGTCGTGGACTCACCTTGTGTTACGATGCTGAGGAGCTGTGCCATGGTAAGAAATGCGATCCGAGGCGCGGCAAGAAGGGCGAGGAGTAAGGTGCGGCGACGATGGAGGGCGGGTTGAGCGATCAGGGACACGAAATGGCCTGAAGCAGGGGTTGGAACTCGTCGAGCAGCGAGTCAAGTTTTGCAGGATCGTTGTGGTCGAGGAGCTCAGTCCGAGCGCGCGAAGCTCTCCAGCGGCGTTGAATTCGGGGAAGTTCAGCTCGCATTCGGCCCGCTGGCCCGGGGGATCCGCTCCACACTCAAAAAAACTCAACCCCACGCGAATTACTTGACAAGTTGCTCGAAGCTTGAAGGTAGGATACATTGGAAGGAAGTACATTTGTCCGTGTTTAGTAGTGGGTTCGATTATTCTGTCGGTTTCTTGCTCTGCAGCCAAAAGTCGAGTGTGCCGGCTCCGCCCGCATCTCTCGCCGGTGCAGACTTCCGACGCATAGACCCTTTCGCATGCTTGCCGTCGTCAGCCTGATCGTTGGCCGCTTGCGACTTTCTTGATCCTGGACGGGGGCCTTTTGCAGTGGACTGGGTGGTAGCAGCTGGCAACAGAACCAAGTCGGATCCGGAACGACTGATGTTGTTCTCTTTGGGGTCGAGCGGTTGGTGGCCGCGGCCTTCCAGACAAGCATCAATCTGGCGATTAAGCTCAGCATTCGACCAGAACGATAACGATACCTGACATATAGGACATGTTGTCGAGTGCGGGATGGCTGCGCCTTTGGAGTTCGTCTCCTCTGAAGCGGCAGTCGGTTTGGACAACACGGGTGCGACTGATGAAGGGGTATGCTGGAACTGCAGAGCTTGATGTTTCTCGGGAGCTTTGGGACGCGGGGGACTGAAGCTCGACGCCGTTCCTTGAGGCCCGCTGCGATCGGCACTAGGGCGCTTTCGAGGTGTCCCCGATGGGTCCTCTCTATTAGATTTTGTCGACGAGTTGTCGCCGGCCGGGTTGAGCTTAGACGGTGTGCTTGAACCGAGCCTTTCTCCTCCACCTTCCATTCCGTCGTCATTCAAATGGAGCGCACGATCGCCGGCCTCCTTACCATCCACCGCCATCTCGTTGGTCAGGTCGATGTCACCCGTCCCGGAAGTTTCCAGCAAACTTAGCCGTAGAGCTTCCTCCAGTTGCTCCTGTTCTCGATCGTGTCCTGGCCGCCCACCTTCACCGGGTTCCGCAACTCTTGACCCAGCAGCCTCGAACAGCTTCTTGATCTGATTGTCCGGCGGTTGAAGGTCCTTCAGATGAGTCATCCGTACTCCAATCAGCCGCAATGTCAGCTTTGCTGAAGGATCCGTTCTTGTGAGCTCTGCGATCTCGGCCATCAGCAAAGAAACGGCGATTTGATACAGATCCTAGATTGGTTTGACAGTTTAGCATATGTACACGCTAGAGTGCGCTTTCCGAGAGCGATCAACTCACATCTGCCTTGTGCAAGTACACGTTTCCGCTCTTAGCTCGCGTGAAGCGTTGAAACGAATCCCGTTTTGCTACCAAAGTGACCTGCGTAGATTTTGGTGTGATAAGTAGCCAGAAAAGATCGAGAAAGCAATTAGAAGCACCCACCGTTCGACCTTTGAAATGGGTACGCTCCAAATCCTTTTCGACTTGATCGGCACAACCTCGAAGTTCTGACTTCAATAGCTCCAAATCGTTGGTAGGCCGGAAAGTGGTTTCGCGACCCACACTCTTGCGCTCCCGTCGATCGTTCGGTCTAACATGTGTGCTGCCGAGACCCAGGTACGCAGACAAGAGCTGGTCGACGGCATTTCCGAAAGTCAGGTACAGCTGGTGTCGCTGCTTCCATATGTCGCCGCATGTCTCGACGTTTACCGCTTGCAGGATACGCTCCGTGACACGTCCGATGCCAGGAATTTTGCGCACTTTGAGCGTTTCCATACTACAGACAGAGGACAAGTCAAAACCGAGAAGGCAGCAAAGGTCCAATAGCTGAGCATAGACTTACAATTCTATGATCACTTCACGGTCGTGGGCCAGTTGAAATTGGCCATTCGGCTCTGCAAAGAAGTGACCAGCCGGAGAGGTCAGAAAGGAGGGCCGCGAGGGATGGGCAAAGCATGAAACTCACTGTTTCTATCGGAGCAGATTTTCGCCAATGCTAGAGTAGAAACGACATCTATCAGGGACAGCAAGATCGACCAATCAACGAGAGTCCGACAACTCACTCTTATTCGCTGCAATTCCGACCGAGACCGTCAATCCTGTTTCTTCTTCGACCTCTTTCCGCAACTGAGGACGAGCGGAGAGATGGGTGAGTGAAAATGGGAGCAGACGGACGCATACGGAAGATTCTTACCTGGGTGACGACTTGCTCAGCTGTCATCTGGTGCTGCTCACAATACTCTGTGATGTCTAGATATGCCTCGTCGAGTGAGGCGGGCTGCATATTCTCGTCGTAGGACCCCAAAATCTGAGTAGAGGGTCATAGATGATAATCAGAATCATTTTCTGGACGAGAGGCAGTACGATGAGTTCGGTAAGGCTTACCTCCATCACATCGCTACTGGCTTGAGTGTATGCCTTGAAGTCATTGCGAACGACGATCAGCTCGGGACAGAGTGCCTTTGCCACGAAGACCTTGATGATGGGTATTTTAGACGTTCAGTCTCAGAACACGGTGGCCAAGCTGAACAAGTGCACGTACAGCTTGACCCGATCGACAGCCCTTCAATCGCGCCTCGTATGATGCTGTGGTGAGGACCCCTGAGCCGACACCGAACGCTTTCCCCTTCAATGATGGGTCCCGCTTGAGCTCCACGGCGGCGTAGAACTGGTCTGCATCGACATGGCAGATCTGGCGGCTGAGGTCCCGGGTGGCCTCGAGCTCAGCGAGACGCACGTCCATCTTCCTGCCGACCGCTTTCCATTCGGGTGAATCGACGGTTATCCTGGACAGCGCATCGTCGCGCTTGGCCAGCAGCGTTGCAATGCGCTGCGTAGTCTCTGCGTCGCGGATCTTCTCGTGGTCGAAAAACTTTGAGCCTCGTGAGGCCTCGTAGATCTTCCGATTGATCTCGTCCTGGTCAGCAGAGAGGCCCGCCTTGCCGCTAGACGCTGCGCGAAGGGAGGGAGCACAAAGACTGTTAGCATGTATAGCATTCACACCAGGCAGCCAGCTTGGGCTCTGCTCACGTCCTGCCATTCGTTTCCGTAGACTGGCCTCCGCATCGTCGACATCAGCTGCGCGTTTCCGAGCAGCGCGGTAGGCAGCGGTTCCAGGGCCCGGCCCTGCGCTTCCCGCGGCGTGCCCGTCCATTCTACTCGAGTCAGTGGAGTTCTGGCCGTCCACCATGATGACCTCGGTCGCGCTCTTCAAAGCCCCAACGCGGGTATTTCGCGACGCGCTCCGAAAATAAACCACCGAAAATGCACGTGACTGATTTAGAGTTTGTAATGGTCGCATTTTGTAATCGTGTTCTCCCACAAGCAAAGACCACAAACACACAGAATCCCATCCTCTCTCTTCTCTCCTCCTCAACATCTCCACGACCACCTCGACCAAAGCTCCGATCCGCAACAGCACAGGACACAACACAACGCGCGGGAACAGCAGCAGCAGCGACAACGGGCGTCGATATCTTCTCCACAAGTGCCGTGGTCTTTCCCCTGCCGTTGCTTGGCTCGCGGATCAGTCTATCGATTGCGCGATCACCCATCAAAATTTTCCGCTGCATCGGAGTGAAGGGCAACCGATCTTCCCCTGCGCAGACATACAGGCCGACAAGTAGATATCCCTCACACTCTCGGGAGGTAGACAGCATTCGATCGAGGTGAGCAATCGATCTACTGTTCAAGCAAATGCTTGCTTTTGACCACGTCGCTCACATGCTGCTCTCAATCCTTTCCGCCTTCCGCCTCATCTCATGGCAATTTTCAGCCGCGCCTTTGCGACTCATCCAGAACGACGATCACAGGCTCATCATACCCCTGTAGAAGTTCCCTTCCTCTGCTGGCATGTCGACGGGGACCGGCGCCCCTACCGATGCGGCCGGCTCGGCCCACGGCTCACCTGTCCTCGGTGACCTAACCCAAGCCCATGCAACATACCGCTCGTCAAGGCGAGCCTACCCAGGCTACCCGCAGAGTGGTGGCCTGCAGAGCTCTGAAGATGAGCAGAAACAGGCTTCTCACACAGGCGAACACAGCGAGGATGCATCGGAAGGCATGGATCAGAGCCAGGACTTGACCGAGTCCGCAGACGGCATCGGCCACTTAGCTGAAGCTTCAGACAGTACTCTGTATAACCATCCCAATGCCTCGACATTGTCCACAGCTCCTCCTTCCTCATGGGTGGCTCGCCTCACCGGCCGCAACCGCTCGTCCTCTGTCGACTCGCCCTCAAATACTCACTATACATTTCCTGCTCGGATGAGGACTACAACCGTCGCGGACGTCGATGTGTCCAGACAATCACCAGGTGCGAACAGCACTGCTAATGATCAGACGCAACCGCACATTGTCGTCTCTTCAACGTCATTGGCAACATCACCGCCCACTCAGCCGCGCAACAGAATTTCGCTGTCTCGTCTCTCAATCAGCCGCCCGGGCAAGGGTGGAGACAGATCCGAGTATTCATCCCGGCCTCCTTCTCGGCCTCCGACCAGCTCTGGCATAGCACAGTCTACCTTGAACAATTCCTACGACTCGCACCACCTCCAACGCACCCTGTCGGTCAGTGAGATGCGCGTTGACCCCTCCGCATCGTCCGATAACGTCGCTGGCGACACTTTGAATGCACCCGCTGATCGGCAAGGAGGCCGGCGTAAACTCTTCAACCGATCATCAAACACGAGCGCTTCAAGTTTCCGGACACAGGATGTCGGGCGGCGAGGCTCCGACCAAAGCCCACAGGACAAGCAGCTCCCTCCTCCTTCAGCCAGTGGGAAGGCTCGACAGATCTTGAGGTACTTGGACAACGCCACGGGCGGTCGCAGTGCGCAATCCCAAAGAGAATGGGATCTCAGCAGCATCAAGGGCAGCAACGTCTCCTCCGACACTCTGGCTAGCGTCAACACCACAGATCCACGCCGTCGTTCCGGGGAGAGCGCCTTCGCCAACTCGGTCGCCGGATCGATCCCAGCGTGGGCAAGGCGCATCGGAAAATCCAACAAAAATGGATCCGTGTATGGCGGTTCTTCTGGATCTCCTAGCGCTGCGATTCCTCACACTTCTCCGCACATGAACCCGGTGAGACCGGGTAGAGGCGACCGAGAAGTATCTCCAGCGTTCTCCGACGACAGTAACGCACCGGATGCCCGGTCATATCCTTCTGGCTTGTCCGCGTCAACACATTCTGGTTCAGAGAGCACAGGAGCGCATTCCAACAGCAACAGCGGCCGTGGACCTCTTCCGCCCACGCCTACTTCCGCTCCGCTTGCGCCTGCGCAGCAGTCCAATCGCCCGCCTTCCTCGGGAGGTATGGTCAACTCCTCAACCTCACGCTTCAGTCTTCCACTGCCCGGTGGCTCAGGACTTGAGCGCGCATTCCGGTTCTTCATCGACCCTGATGCCAGCTCCAGCAGTCTTGGCAAAGGAAGCTCAGTGGTAGACCAACAAGGAATATGGCTGCTCGGCGTCTGGCATGGTCCCACTCCGCCTGAAGGGCAACAGGACTCGGATTCGTCGCCAGCGACATCAGTACCTTCGACTTCCGCCCCCATCGCCGTCCCACCGAAAGCAGCAATTCCAAGCTCGTTCAACCCAAATGAACACCGGCAAAGCCCGGCTGCATCTATCCAGCGAGGTTCTATTTCTTCGCATTCGCGCAGCAGCGATGCCCAGGTCTTCCCTCGCAACGTCAGCAGCGATGCTCTCAACAGCCCAGGAACTTCTGCACCAAGCTCCTTCTCCGCGCGAAGCTCCCCTGAGAAGGTACACACCAGGCTACCTCCGACCAGTGTCAGCTCGGGTTCCATATCGACCCGTTCCAGCATCGACAACGCGAGTGGTTCTTACACACCATCGCACCAAAGCCGTCCTACCTTTAGTAAAGGGAAGAGCGTGGATCGTGCTATCCCTGAGGCTCGAAAGTTCCCTCACACCTTGGATCGTGCCGCGTCACAAGAGGGCAGCATGTCCATCGGAGGAGCAGACTTGGGCACTCTGTCCGAAGGGTCCACGACCTCGGATGGCCGTGCATATACTCCCTCCTCATCAGATGCTGCGCACAACACACCGTTGCAGAGTCCGCCCACACCACAGACCGCCTCGCGTCTGGAGAAGCAGGCTGCTATTGCATCTGCTCATGCGGCGATCACCGGCACCCGCCAAGCGTACGGTCCAGCGGAACCAGGGAGGTCGATTTCGGTTGAGGAGGCGCTGCGATGGCAAGCCAATTTCCAGGCTGATTTCAGCTCCCGGATTTGGTGCACGTATCGGAACCACTTTACACCCATTTCTCGGGATGGAACCATTTCCGCACAAGCGGAGGCAGGGCCGCTCCAGCCTGGCGCTGGTATTGGGGGTGGGGAGAGTCTATATCCACCAGCTACTCCTCAGTCTGCTTCTTCGGGTGCATGGACAGGGGGACCGAGCCAATCTGTGCGACAGTGGATTGGTCGCAGGCTAGGCGAGGGCGGATCCTCGCACGATCTCCTCAGTGTTTCACCGAGTCAAAGCAGCCAAGTGGGGACTGTGTCGACCAGTCCCAGTATAGCCACGTTGCCCTCATCGAGTACGACGGCGACTATGACGGGCCTGATGTCGCCTGGCGGTACACTCGCGAGAAGTCCGAATGCGGGAGGCGGTGCTGGATTACTCTCGGCAACGGGTAGCGTCGCTGGTGGACTGGGTGAGAAGATGGGAATCCCAAATCTATGGGGTCGGGCCACTGCGGCTGCTCAAGCTGTTGGACTGACGGGGCGGTCGGGCTTGACGACTGATGCTGGATGGGGCTGCATGTTACGGACGGGGCAGTCGCTTCTGGCAAATGCGCTTATGGACATCCATCTGGGTCGGGAATGGCGGCGGAAGGAGAATTTGGTTTCCAGTCGCATCGTTGCACTGCAACAAGCATTGCAAGGTTCAGGTTCGGCGGCAAACGCCTTTGGCGGGTCACTTCCCCTTCATATACCCCCGGAGGTGACGTTGCTGAACTCCAGCGATCCAGCGTACGAGGCGAAGCGGCAAGCCTTGGAGGATCACTGGAATGTGGCCAAGGCTGAATACGCTAAATACGTCCGCCTGATCAGCTGGTTCTTGGATGACCCATGCTTAGCCTGCCCATTCTCGGTACATCGTATGGCGCGCGAGGGGAAGCGCCTTGGAAAGGATGTAGGGGAGTGGTTTGGGCCGTCTACAGCAGCCGGTGCGATCAAGCAGCTGGTCAGCGAGTTCCCTGATGCGGGACTTGGCGTTTGCCTTGCTGTCGATCAGGTTGTATACCTCTCGGATGTCAAGGAGGCGGCTTTGGACATCAGGAACGGCGAGGCGAGCAAGGCTGATCAGCTTGCGGGGCGGTGGGACCGGCCTGTGTTGATCTTGATCAATATCAGACTTGGTATCGACTGCGTGCATCCGCGGTACTATGATTCAGTCAAAGTGAGTTCATAAGAAAGGCCCAAATGTGTGACGGCTGTGCTGATTTTTGATCATTGTGGTTTTCTAGAACATTTTCACCTTCCCGCAAAGCGTCGGGATTTCTGGCGGACGACCGAGTTCTTCTTATTATTTCATGGGCTGCCAGGAGAACACCCTCTTCTACCTGGACCCGCACAACGTTCGACCAGCAGTTCCATATCAGTCACCGCCCCGCTCCGTCCATCGACAGGGCTCGGCTCCGGACCTTCATGGCCAGTCGGGGCACTCGAGACCTGCCAACCTTTTCGACCAGGATGCCTGGCAGGACGATTGGTGGTGCCAAGCGTACTCAGAAGCGCAGCTGAACACATTCCACTGCGACAAGGTTCGAAAGATGCCGATGAAGAGTCTGGATCCGAGCATGTTGCTCGGCTTCCTTGTCAAGTCGGCCGAACAACTCGAAGACTTCTGCAGTCGCGTCAAGAAGCTTCCGGAGCCTATCTTCAGCTTTGCGGACCACGTACCGCGATGGGATGCAGTGGACGATGACGACGATTTGGACGCCGCCATGGAGAGCTTCTCGGAGTCGTCACTCGATGTGGACGAAGACAAGATGGACAGCAACGAGTCGGAAGAAAACAGCGATGAGATCGATTTTGACTCGGGGGCCGTCTCGATTCCAGAGCCAAAAGGCGTCAGTGGAGGAGACGCATTTGCACCTGGTCCCTCGCGCTCTTCGAAGCAACGGACCCGCTCTCCCCTTGTGGCGAAGAAGGTAGCTCCCATCCAGTTCCCCGTGATGCGGTCGGATGATCTAGATGGCGGCGACGATGATGCACAAGACGAGTCCACTACTGTCGGACACGGGACGTACGACACTAACCGACGGCGAACCTCGTCCACACGCAAATCGAGCTCGCGACGCATCTCGGGCATTGGCCGACGTCGTATCCAAAGACAGTCTGGGGATGCGTTCCATATGTCTCCATCTTCTTCGACTACGGCTTTCCCACCGGGCAGGTATGGTTCCGGGATAAGTAGTCGACAGACATCGGGCGCTTCGACCGCTCGCGAGTTCTCGTTTTCAATGCCGGTTCCTCGCCCTGGGGAGAGCGGTCCCAACACGAGCATCGGTTCGCATTCCGAGATTTCGCCCTCAGCCTCGACGGAGAAGGGTGACCACAGCTTCCAGAGGAAGGTGTCTTCGCAGGAGCGTCAGCAGCAGACGGCGGAGCCTTCGAGTAAAAGCGCTTCTGATGTGCCGGAATCGTCTGGGAAGGCCAGGCTAGCGAGGATCCATGCGGGGGAGACGAAGGAAGTCGAGGAGACCAGCTACGTGGTCACCCAAGCTGGCTCCCTTTCCTCCGACGACGGCGATTCGACTTGGTCGAATTTGAGCATGGGGCGCCGCGAGTCTCAGGATCACATTACTCCGAGCAGCACCGAGGAAGAGGAGGAAGAAGTCGAGGATGAGGAGGGGGAGGAAGATGAAGACGGCGAGGATGAGATCTTGATCCCTTCCGTTGTTCTTACTTCTCACACGACTTCGAATCGGCCCGCGGAGGAGGACTCCGTCAGCGAGCAGCGGTATTCGCTTGTGACAGTAGCCAGCTCGCCGGATGCGGAGGAAGACGCAGAGCGACAGCCCCGTCGACGTGAATCCGCTGGTGTCGGCCGAAACTTTTCCAGCACGTCAATCGACTCTCGACTACCACGGCACAATGTTCAATAGGCTCTCGTTCCTGTTTCTCCTACTCATTTCGTCTACTCAAATCCATTTTGCCACGGCACCACTTTCTGACTTGACCAATTGCGCCCCCGCCTACTACTCCTGACTGCTCCATTCAATTCTGCCTCATCATCATGGGTGACCGGTGACGTTTTGCTCACTTTGACCGACATCTTGCTTTCTCACGCGTTGTCTGTTGCGCGCGAGAACGTCGAGTGTCGACAAGGTCGCGGACAAAGAGAAGACTTAGAACGTGCACCCCGAGTTTTATAAAAGAGTTCCGACTAGTAGCAAACGTTAGCTGCCCTGTGAAATGTGAAGTGAAAGATCGGTGCGTCATCGACGCGACGATATTTTCTGTGCCCATCCAGTGATCCGGCAGTCGTGCGGCGGGCGGCTTAGCGCTGGGGGAGCGCTGTGATTGTATGTTGCGCGAAAAGAATGGGAAAGCACTGAAGCAGGTCCGGTCAAGGAAAAAAGCAGAATGGACACTGCGACTGGTGGCTGGTGGAAAGGCGACTTTCCTTTGGATGTCAGATCTTTCGTGAGCCGATCGACATCTGCGCCGCTACATATGTAGTAGGGTCGTCGGAGGCTCTGCGCCTAAATTTTTCTTTTGAGACATTATCCGGGTGTTCTTCTCATGAAATGGTTGCCGAGGGCGCCGCCTCCTTTCTCACCTTGCATGGTACCAGTGTCGTGGTGAACAATAATCGGTGTCGTTGGTTGTTGGTTGCACATCCAAATTTTTCCTTCTCCATGACCACACCAAGGTGGCATCAGCGATCAGCGGAACACGGAAAGGTGAGTAGCGGGAGCGCATCAGCGCATCAGCCATGGGAACGGACCGGGACACTGCTGAGCGCTGAGGCGCTGAGGCCTGAGGTTTCAAGACGATGCTGAGAAAACAGAACTCATTATTATTGCCTACTTCTGACCGAAGCTAGAGGCTAGAGGAAGCGCTAAGGACTTCATTGTTCGTCGTTCATCATGAATCACTCATCGTCCCTGCCTCCCCCTCATCGGCGTGCTCACTCGTCTTGCCACTCGCCACCTGTATATAAGTACGCTCCGTCTTCCCCGTTTCATCCGATCACTCTGCTTCCCTGTTTGTCTACCCTGAAATCTTTCTCCGCTTTGACGTTCCTACAGCCTCTGACTCTTCCAGCGCTCGCGTTCTATCTTTTGCTACTTCCTCCGTTTCCAGGTTTCTCGCGAATATAACGACCTCGACCTGACTGCTACCTGCCAAGTTCCATCTTGAAGCTGTCGCCATATACCCCTTCTAAACTCAAGTCACAAGCAAGCACAGCCGAACTTTACGAAGATGCCAGGCTTCGGAGCTGATATGGACGCTTGGCCCGCAGATGGGCCCAATGGCCTTTCCCTCGTCGAGCGTCGACAAAAGACCTACATGGGCCTGTCCATAGGCGAAGTCAAGCTCCTTCTCATCGCGGGCGTGGGTTATCTGCTCGATGCGTGCGTATGACACAGTACAAAGCGCTGACGGACGCCCAAACATCTCTGCATGCATTTGCTGACCGTGGCTCTCCTACACCCCAACAGCTACGATCTATTCGTCATCAACCTGATCGCCTTGATCGTACCCTATGTCTACAGCGTTCCCGCCAACTGCAACCCAGCTAGGCCTCCCTGCGATGGCGCCCTCGACTGGGGCTTGAATGGAGGTGTCTTCAAGGCATCCGCCAATATCGGAAATGTTCTTGGACAAGTCATCTTCGGTCTTCTCGGTGATAAGCTCGGTGAGCGCGTCGTGTCCCTCTGCTAAGCACTGTGCATTCAATGAAATGTACTGATCGTTCCCCTCCTTCCAATAGGTCGAACTGGCGTTTATGGAAAGGAGCTCATCCTCGTCATTGTCGCCGTCATTCTCACGATCTCCGCACCCGATTACCTGGGCCGAGGCGTTACCTACTGGATCACCGCCTTCCGTATTGTTATGGGAGTAGGTATCGGTGGCGGTGAGTTTCTTCAAGCAGAGCGCGCTTTTCGAAAGAGGTTCCGATCTCACTCTCTGTGTTCCACCTGCGCAGATTACCCCATGAGCGCTACAATCGTTGCAGATCGTGCATCCACTCAAAAGAGGGGTATCTTGCTCGGCCTCATCTTCTCCAATCAAGGATGGGGTAACCTTGCTGCGTCCATTGCGGGCATTGCTGTCATTTCCGCATACAAGGGCCCCGTCCAAGCCGGCGACCTCCACAAGCTCAGTGGGGCGTGGCGTATCCTTCAGGGAATCGTCCTGGTTCCATCTTTCGGTGTCCTGTGAGTGTTTGTGCGATGAACTGGAGCGTGCAAGCATCAAGTTCGGGGCAAATCATCTCACCCTTAAAATCTCGGCTTTTCTCAGGTACTTCCGCCTCACAATGGTCGAGGCAACCCGCTTTAAGCAAGCCCGGGCCCTGCAGGACAACCCAGAGCTTCTCAATGAGGTCGACACCGAAAAAGGTCTCAAGAAGGGCAGTGCCGGTTCTGCTTCTGGCTCGGATACTGACACCGCTAGCGGGGAAAATCGCGACGACGAGATCGAGAAGCGCGTCAAGAACGCGCCGACGGACAAGAAGGTGAAGCGTCACGAGTTCTTCCAGTACTTCAGTCAACCCAGACACGCTGCTACTCTTTTTGGTACGGCGTTCACCTGGTTCCTCGTCGACATCACCTTGTGAGTTACTCTTGGCGTCCGCTACGAGAGCTCCTTTTGGCGCTAACTCGTCCTTCACTTCGCCAGCTACGGTATCAACCTGAACCAGGGTTCCATCCTGTCCTCGATTGGTTTCACTGGTGGCGATGCGTATAACAGTCTGTTCAAGAACTCGCTCGGAGGTCTTATAATCACCGTCGCAGGCTTCTTGCCTGGTTACTTCATCACGGTCGCTCTCGTCGAAGTCATTGGCCGGAAGCCCATCCAACGTGAGTTTTGATGAGCTGGCACTACGAGCACCTCTTGCGCGAGATGATTGAAGTTCTGGCACCGGTACCTTTCACCCCTGCAGTTTTGGGCTTCTTCTTCAACGCACTCTTCTTGGGCATTCTGGCAGGGAAGTATGACACACTCAAGGTGAGCACGCAAATTGACTTAGGTCTGGTCCTTCTTTTGCGATTGAGGCAACAGTGACTGACCGTCTACTTCGACTCAATGGGCGTCTCCTGCATATGTCAACTCCGATTCCTGATCCATAGAGCGACACCGGACCTTTCTTCGTCGTCTTTGTGTTCCTTCAGCTGTTCTTTGTAAGTCGATGCTCACCTGAGGAGCTTCCAGATTTTGGGACAATTCTCACCACCGTTCTTCCTACCACTCTGATTGCAGAACTTTGGTGCCAACGCGACCACCTTCATCATCCCCGCTGAGGTGTTCCCAACCCGTGTACGAGGAACGGCGCACGGTATTTCGTAAGTAGCTCCGGACACAACATTCAGAGACATCTAGGGGCTTGATGCTGACGGTTGCTTGCCCGTTTCCGAAACTCAGAGCTGCAAGCGGCAAGTGCGGTGCGATTCTTGCGTCTCTCCTATTCCCTCACCTGTCCAAGACATCTTTCGGATACTCTGGCGTGTTCTGGGTAAGTGGCGACTTTCCTGGTTGGCGGAGAAAGCTGCTTCACGAGATAGCCCGGCCCTGACATGATCTCCTCGCAACTCTCCCCTTTAGGTCATGTTCGGTATCTCAGTCTTTGGTTAGTGACCTTAAAGTGTTATGATGTCTTCTGTAGATTATAAGCTGACCTCTCTATTGACTCTCCTCCTGGTCAGCTTTCTTCATCACCCTCTTCTTCACACGAGAGACGAAGGGGTTGGACCCCGATCAAGAAGACCGCGATGAGCTTGCCAACCCGAACAAGCCTGCGACCTTCAATACGACCATGTCAGGGTGGTACAAGGACGGGCCTTTTGTTTAGGATGGCAATCGTCCATCGTCGCTGGCCCTTAGACGATACACGACTTGCCGACTTCCCGCTTCCATACCTTCATTTCAGAGAATCGTTACACCTGGTTTCCGACTCCAGTGTCAGATCATCAAACGTCAAGCCGTCTAGACATCTGTCTAACGAATCATCTTTTCGATTCTCTCCACACATTCATTCAATTTGCCTTCGCTCCCCTTCACGTCCTCACGCCGTACCGCCTCTCATGTTATCGCCAACGGCCAACTTCCAGCCTAGAAGGGACCCAGCCAGGAGGCAGGTGAACCAATCACAATAGATTTCTGCCTTGCTGTCGTTGCTACATATTTTTTTGTGAGATCCCGGTCAATCAGAACGCTCTTACTTGCACCACGGATCTGACCTCAGGCGCTGAGGCGCTGGCGCTGAGCTCGCTGCTCGCGATTCGTTCTCGCCTGCCGTGACCTTATGGACGTTCTTGAGGACGCTCGCATTGCAACGCGCGCAGCGTCGCGAACACCATCCCCGAAGGCCCGTCTTGCCCTTGGTGGTCGGAGCGTTGTTGGAGGGTTTGAACCCCGCAAAAAAGACTGAGCTTCCCCTCGGCTTCGGGAGGCGTGCAGGCTGCCGACAGATGTGGGGAAGTTTCCATGCACGCGCGTCATGCTCGCTCGACGTCGCCGAGTCGTTGATACAAAATCCAGCTCAACTTCTTCCAGCAGCGAACGTCTTCCACTCCCTTGCGTCGACCTTAGCATTCCAAACATCCACCTCCTCGACTACATCGGTCCGCTCACTAGCTAGGTGAGTTGCCAACCCGGCTCTAACATCCATAGCATCTCGAGGGATCTCGGTGCCTGTAGGCTGACCGCAGGGCTAGCTTCTATTTGCCAGCAGATACCAACTACATCGCGTCACCCTCCACGGCCTTTCTACCGTTCCCTGCCACAACCACAAGGGACGCTGACAATGCCCAACGTGATACCAGCAGCATACGATGCGAACGGGAGATTCGTCTTCCGGCTCAAGAGCGAAGATGAAAGGGCCAACCGAGGCAGAGTCAGCCCGGGCCAGTTCCTAGCCGAGACGGTTGTCGAGGGCGAGCCGCACCTGGCGCTCATCGTGCACGTAGTCGTGGGCGTCCTGGCCGGAATCTACGCGCTACTCTCGTTCGTTGGGATTTGGCCGTGGGAGTTTACCTATTTGGGACAGTGCGTCTTGACGGCGATGAAGGGTGGTGCGTTTGGGTGTGCGATGGTTGGTGCTGGGCTGAGATGGAGTCCACAGGGCCGAACGGTGAAGCAGAGGATCAAACAGAAGACGGCGACCTCGGCGGATCAGAGGGTTCGGCTTCTGGCGCAGCTGTCATTTGCATTTGGCGTGTACGTGTTGGATCCCTTGCTCTCAATCTGGTGCTCGTAAAGCTGACTTCCTTTCCTTCCGGCTTCCTTGTCGCTCTTCACAGATACTTCCTCATTGGCGTGTGAGTTTGATTCTGCTCCAACAGAGACACGCGCATGTTGTTGATTTTCCTTGCTGATCCGCATCTCTATCTTCGATCCATCGCGTCTGTGCGGGTTCTTTTTCACCAACTAGAACTTTCTTCGAATACTTCCCTCACTTGCCTCAGTGGGTGCCCCCGTCGTTCTGGCTCCGAGGTGGTCGATACTTGGGCAAGGTCGCGAAGCAAGAGAAGCTGTGGAATGCCTACGAGCGTTGGGCGACCGCTCCCGGTGAAGGCGCTCAGCTCTTCCGTCCGACGTGGATCGTTGATCATGTCCTAGCGCTGATGCGCTGATGACCATCTATGTAGGAAGCGAGGAAGGCCTGGGCCTTGTGGAGAGGCGGGCTGCTATATAACCCTATCACATACTGCTATCACTGCTACTACAACTACTGCGCTACCACTACTAGAGAAACGGAACCATTGACAACCGGAACTTGCTGATCTTTCCTGTCCTGACGTTGACCCGCTGACCCCTGGTGCAGTTTCGGGCGGTGGATGTTTGTGAGAGGGCGTGCTGGCAGGGCAAGGTCTCGGGAGCTGGTGAGACGATAGTGCGTTAGAAGATGCTGCTGCTGGCGAGGGTGGGATTTAATGGACCCTGCCATGCGCCACCACCCGCCACCCGATGAGAGAAGTAATTGAAAATGTCAACAAAAAAAAGTTTCCGCCGAGCATCCAAATTTGGACACGATCTAAGGGATGACAGTCATGTTGTGTATGTGAGACTGGGGGACTTCCTCCCGCCTCCCACGTCCCACCGTATACCTTTATGCTCTCCGCCCTCCGTCCCTGGCTTATCCTTGTTCCTCCCCCCCAAGATCTCGTCAGCAACGCAACCCTGCGCTGAAGCCCGGGGAGCGGTCGTTGCTGATTTGCGTGCCTCTCACCCTCATGCCTCATTGATTGCTTCGATGGACAAGTGCCGACAGAACGATAGAACCGAGGTTTTGATATCTCCTTGTGATTACATGATCGCCCAGCCCAGCGCCGCCGCTGGTATCGTCTTGGAAATGTTGAGGCGTACCGCGCCGACTACCGCGTAACCAGCCATCGTTGCCTTTCCCCCGCACCAACCAGCGAGTTTGCACTACTACTGCTGCTGCTGCTGCTTGCTTCGTGGTTCGCTGACCCTGTCTCTCGCCGGCGGCGGTCTAGACAGAGCGAGGCGGAAACCAGTGCGCTGCCAGCTGTGACATGCTGACAGACTGTCACTGCGAGCAGGGCCAGCACGTAGGGAGAACACCTTACTAACACTGCTGTTGGTTCTTGATGCTCTTGTACATACGTACCCCGTGCGAAAAGTAGGAGGAGCTTAATGAGCACCCTGCCTGGTTCTCGGTCATTTATTCGGTCCGTCGAAGTGTTTACCAAGGAAAGCAAGTGACACTACCATTAGCCCAGCATCGAGATTCGAGACACCCTTTGTGCTACTTACGAGCTACGAGCATGTGTGTAGCCGTATAATGTTGATGCGTTGATGCGTTGATGCACCAGCGAGGGGTGAGACGGTGAGAGCGTGAGGCGTGAGCAGGCGTGAGAGCGCGATGTATACTACTGTGACGAGTGGCAGTGGGCAGTGGTTATCTAGCGTCTCCATCCCCAAACTACCACCGCCTGCTGCTTCCGCAAGTGAATCGAGCGTATACGAAGAGACGCGTGTAGTATAGTATAGTTCAACGCGTCACTGCGGGTCGTTCGAATGTATGTTGATCTCTGTCTTCCTCTCCTTCTCTTTCTCGACCACCACCACTCCCTCCCCTGTCGTTGATCGCTGAACATCTCATCTTCTCGGTGTCCTCCTCTCTCTGTGTGTTTTCTCCGATCAGCTCCAAACCGTCGCCATCGCAAGTCGAGGACTCAAGTGTCCCAATCGCTATCGCAAGTCGAGGATTCACAGGAGGTTCCAAGTGTCCAAGCGTCATCTCATCACCTTTCTATCGCTGGCTTCGGAGGAACGGATTCTGCGGTCTGCGCGCTTCATTTCGCGTTTCGGGTGATACACAATTCTTCCGATCATCTCATCGAACGCCCTGCCGCCCGTTCACTGGAACGCCCATCCCCTGGTGCCTTCGGAGCACTGGTCCTTCCTCTCAACACCTTTTTTACCATCATCATCCTGCCCGCGCGAGTACCGTCACGTCTCCATTGACTCAACCCGCGCACCTCCCTACCATCTTCAACGCGAATACATCCGGACGGCGTTTGTACCACTGGTTGCTACAGAACGTCTACATTGGCTCTCCCTGAATTTCGCTTCGCCCTGATTTCTGTCAGAGCGACTTCTTCTGGCCTTTGCGCACACATTCCCATTTTTCCGTCCCTGCAACGCACGAACCACTCCGCGGCTGTATCTGCACTTCCAACCCGGCCTCCTATCGTCTCTCCCATTCGCCCACCCTTTCGCTCCCGCCCCCCATAAAAGTTGCCCAACATTTCGGCTCCCACTCCCGCCCAGCGCGGCTTCAGAATGGGCCGCAAGAAGATCAAGATTGCGCGCATAGAAGATGAACGCAGTCGACAGGTCAGTTGTTTGTGCTTCGGCTTTCTGTCATTTTGTGTGCTGACACCTTTTGACGTGAACTTATTCCTACCTTTCCATCTGTCAGGTGACGTTTTTGAAGCGACGCAACGGAGTCATGAAGAAGGCTCATGAACTCGCAGTTCTGACTGGATCAGACGTCGGACTCATCATCTTCAATGGACAGGGCAAACTCAGCGAATTTTGCTCAGGAAACATGCGCTCCCTTCTTCAGCGCTATTCTCAGGTAAGACGCAGGCGTCGAAGACCTTGTAGAGCGCAAAACGTACTCACGTCCACCTGTCTGCGCATCGCATCCGTCCCTGAACAGTATTCTGGCCCTGCCGAAAGCCGAGGCCCGCAGTTCTACGAGAGTCTGAGCCGCGAAAAAGAGGACGACGATGACGAAGAACAGGAAGTTCTTTCCATCTCTGTCGGACCGAGTACGAGCCATCGAACGGCAACAAGTTCCGCCATGGACTCGGGCATGACCTCCTCGAGCACTCTCTTTGGCTCTAACACTACGTCGGCCTCTACTTCCTCTATGGGCACCGATCTGCGCCTTGTGCAGCCCATGGATCCTCCGTCAGGCGCATTCGGGCTTCCTTTCGGACTCCGGTCGTCGACGGGTGACATTCACGAAACCACAGGGATAACCTCTTCGGGCTACTCCCATCCAGCGCGATTAAGCCTGCAGACCAACTTGCTGCCGTCGAACACCGGCGTCGCCTCCGAACAGTCTCCAGCGTGCTTCAACTCTAGTAGAGCCTCTTCTGTTGCTGGTCACATGTCGGGCATCACCTTTGAACCACTTTCACATCAGAAGGTAGAAGATAACGTATTCAACTTCGATCAGCCGACCGCTCTACCAAACACATCTCAATTTGGTATGAACAGTCATACGCATTATCATCACAACCATCACCACCAGCAACAACAACAGCATCCTATGTCGGCCGGCGCATTTACAGCCAGACGAAGCAGTTTCCCCACCCAACATTTCGATCACAGCTTGCTCGTCGGTGCTCAGATCGTGCGACCGTCGACATCTGCCGGCGGCATTCAACCGGGTCTGCACGCCCTGGCTCCATCGGCGTCTCCCTTTTCTGCCTTCTCTTTCCAGTCTTTACAGACCAACCCAAGTCCGATGACAAATATGAACTCAAGCATGGCCGGCTCGCAGGCCCCACCGTCTGCTTGGCAAAATCACGCGGGACCCTTCAGCGCTCCCACGTCCAACTTGTCCTCCCACTTCGGAGTCATGCCGAGTCGGCCCCAGCTCTTTTCTAACTCGTCCGATCCGCGCATGCCATCTTCGGCTCTCTCGACAGAGCATGAATCGCCCTTCGTGGCCGACGGTGGGAGCTCACAAGCTGATTTGGTGGATGGTATCAATCAAGAGTACAAGAAGCGTAAGCAGTCGGGCAACGATTGGACTGGGCTGGCGACCTCAGCGACTCCTTTACGCTTCTCTACGACCATACCCACTCATCAAGATCAGCATCCATCGATGAACGCTACATCTACAATGTCTTCCTTGAGGATGCCCGATGGGTTAGGCCGACTGAAGGAGAACAGTGACCGGTCCCAGTCCTTTTCATCAATTGGCGAAGCCGTCGCCGGGCAGAACTCATTCGGTTCTGCGATGGGAATGGGTACTACGCCGGGCAATGGGAGTACAGCTTCGCTGAACCTCAGCGACTCGCAGTTCAGTTTTGGCGTTCGCGCAAGTGGCTTGCCCCACAGTGGCCTCACCCACACCACAACGTCAAGCTCTGCCGCCACCTCGCTTTCTCCGGTCTCGACAGGCACGTCTGCGCCTGGGGCTCCGGCATCGGTTGCATCGGCGCCTTCCTCCATCTCCAAGAGCCCGTCTTTGACGAGCGGTGTCAAATGCGATGTGGACTCTGTTTCTCACGGAGCCGGAGGAAACTCGACTTCGCTACCGGATGTGAGCAAGGCGGTCACGACTCCTATCTCTGTGATGGGCCTGTGTGACACGTCGGCATCCTCTATCGAAGATACAAGATCGACAATGGCCCCTCTTGCTGGCGAATCGTGCACAAGTACCGCGGGATTTTCAGCAGACCCTTCCCTCGATGTCGGTATGGATCTTGGCCAGTTCGTCGGAAACATGATGTCGCAGGATGCGACTGCTGCCTTTGCATCTGCTTCTCACCATCAGCAACAGCCACAGCAAGAACAACAGTTTCAGTTACAATACCAACAGCATGACCTATCTTCGCAGCAGTCACAGCAACATGGGCTGTTGCAGGACCCCGTCGATGTCGGCATGTTGAGTCGGACCACCTCGAGCGATCAGGACAGTCTGTTGGCCTCGCACTCAGCTGCGGCGATGGGGAGTGGCGAACATCAGCAATTTCCTCCCGGGCTCACGAACGACTTGTCCACAAATGATGCCCACATTCAGGCCGGCGGCGGCGGCTTTGATCTGCTCACAGGGCAAGCTGCCACCGCTGTGGCTGCACCTTCGAACTTGATGCCGTCTTACGAAACATCGCACCACCTCGACAGCACGTCTGCGATGGGATCAACATCGGCGTCCGCAATGTCAGGTTATACGGAGATGCAGTTGGCAGAATCGCAATCGGCGGGTACGCATACTTGACGCAACGGTGTCATGGCATGTACACGAGCGGCGAGCTTACAAACGACTGGTAGAGGAAGCTCAAGTTTCCAAGCCTCGTTCAACAGACGCATCAGGAGCATGATTCTGTCCCTTCACCCTCGCAAGGACTGTTGCTGTCTATCACGGCGGCCGCTCGCGTCAAGATTTACCAACTACCACCATTCAACTTCCGCAACTTTGTCCGGATGAAGCCGAGGAAGCCCTTCTCGACGGGCCCTCTTTCGGGGACCGTCCAACAGGCGCTCTCCCTTTCTCTCAGCGACCCGTCAAGCGCATCAACAATGAACCAAGAATCGAATCAAGAATCCAAAGTCGCCTCTCCAAACTTCTCCCCCTGCATACCGAATGGAGCGTGTTCTCTCTGCACGGCTCGTGTATAATAACCTCATCAAGAACAACCACAGTCCCCATTATTAATTTACTGCCTTGCTGGCTGGCCGGCTGCCGCCTGGTCCCTCTTTCTTCAGCTATGTTTTTCCCCCTTTCGATTCTCTGATTTTTCTTAAACGAACCCTGCCTTCCTCTTTGCCCCTCGACCTCACTACAGCTCAAAGGCGTTCATCCCCATTTTTCATACAGGCGCTTCCTGCTGAACGAATCACGCCGTTGCCTGTGCTGCCAGCTGTATGTTGCGACTCGAGCTCTTTGCCATTCAATTGCCTGTGTTGACTTGAGGCTTGAGGGGATGGAGGCTCGAGCGCAACCTCCGAGCGCGAGGGAAATGAGAAGACCGCGAACCCATCACCTTGCCTCACCGCTTAAACCTCGTACGCAGACAGAAACAATCAACACAGAAGCCCACTCTGGTCAGAAAAAGCCAAAGATGCCTTCCGCTGCCGTGTCCATATCCATCAGTCAACAAGCCTATGCAAAGGTCGTGCTGCATGCGGCCAAGTATCCTGCCAGCACCGTGCGCGGACTGCTCGTCGGACGGCGGTCCTCTGAGAGCTCGAGCTCAAGTTTCGAGGTGGTCGATGCGATTCCCCTCGTCCACAACTGGACCGACCTAGCGCCTGCGACGGAGCTCGGATGCGCTCTGGTGAGTCCCCCTCCCCAGTGTAACGAAGATTACGGGTGAGGGTGCCTTCGCCCGACTTGACGTGGGCTGACAACCTGCATGTTCCTCCCTATCCATATCCAACAGGTTCAAGCTCATCTTTCCTCTACGAGCACCAGCAGCGCAAGCGCGCGCGCTGAGATTCTTGGTCTTTACGAGGCGCCCGCTGTGATGGGTGTCCGAGAACTTTCGACGGCCGGTACGAAGCTCGCTCGAAAGATTGCCAGCCTCAGCGCCTCGTCATCAACTCCGAACACTTCCCAATCCGGCGCCATTGCTCTGGTGGTATGTGGCTGTGCCCAGCGATGCTCATGCTCAGAAAAGGTGGCTAACGTTCTCTTTGCACGGATGCGCTCGGTGCCTCTCATCCCGACATAGGTCAACAACTCGCTTCTGCTCTCTCCTTCTTCAGGACATGCCCTGCTCCCCTTCCACCTCCCTTCACAGACAAATACCAGCAATGCTGGAGTAGAAACGCTGCCATCAAGCTCGATTGTGCTTTCCGACGAGGCAGCAACTATCGCCGCGGTGTCGACAGCTGTCCAGAATGGGCTTGCGGAGAAGTTGTACGACTTTGACGGTGAGTTTTAGGGATGCTCCAATACTTGAATCGCAGCAGAGGCGAGATAGCTTTGCGAGCAGTCGTCTAGGGTGACCTGCTAAACGTCAGACATGAGGTACTGATCTTCTCTTTCCCTCCACGAACCCAGACCATCTGACTGATACTCGCCAAGATTGGCTGTTGAACGCGATACCATTGGCCACCTGAACAGCAAAGGACGCTTTCGAAGGGCCGATTTCACCTATCTCATTGTGTTGCCGCAACACATTCTAGGTAACGAGTGCCGACTAAATGATACGTCGCCTTTTTCTGATCAGGCCCGCCCGCCTCTACGTCAAGAATGTCACATCTTACATCCTTCCCTCCGGAACAATAGCTTGAAGAGAAGACCGATATCGCCTCACCTCGTTCGGCCCGAAGAATAATCAGGAATGCGGCGGTGTGAGAGAGGCGGCGAGGGCTTCCTGCACCGAGGTTGCCAGGCCCTATGAAGCCTAGGAAAATACACCGTGCACGGTGACCAGAGTGAAGATTGAAGAAAGCGACGACCAGCGAATGCGAACATGGGGTGAAAGTGAAAGGAAAGAGACTAGGGAAAGGGCGGGACGAGAAAAGTGGGAGAAAGGGAATGTCCTGCAGTAAGGAAATCATGGAAAGGAAGTTGAAGCAGATGGGAGACACAAAGCTTTGGAGTGAAAAGGATGAATGAAGGTCGAAAGTAGAAGAACGGAAATGATAATTCAGAGGCAGAGTGGAGGATGGTGGGTGGAAGACGGACCGACCCTATTCGGGGGGATCATTGCAGTTTGCGCTTGGTCAATGTGTGGTGTAGGAAGAAGGTTGCAGCAGCAGGTGTCGCAGGGAGGCAGCGAGCTTGTGAAAATGAGAATGAAACCAGGATGTCTCTACCAAACATCGTGTAGGCAGGCATCCTGGCGTCGCATTGAAGAAAGCGAAGAGTTGGAGATCTAGAGAGCGGACGTCGTGGCGCAAAAGCAATGTCTCTTGCTGCATGCTCCTCGTGCATGTCGCAGGACAGGTCGACTCTGGAGAGTGATTCAGCCTTCAGAGACGACAAAGTTGATCCGCCATGGGTATGAGTCGTTCAATTTCGCCGGCTGGCGCCTTCTGAACCGAAGCTTTCGCGTCTGTATTGTCCATATGGATCTCCCGGCGGACCAGGTCCAGGCCCAGGCCCGGGGCCATAGGGATACCCTCCTGGTAATCCGCCCTCGGAGGGGACTGCGCTCTGGCGTCGGTCCAACAAGCTTGTGGATCTGACCGGTACAGGATGCATGTGGTGGTGACGGGGCGGGTATTGATCGTGACCTGGCGGGGGCGGCGGACCCGGCGGACCCGGCGGACCGTCATGCATCCGGTTGCCCCCATGTCCTGCCTGTTCCCCCGGCCCAGCACCAGGATGATGAAAGACAATAGGATGATGCGCTCCCGGAGGTGGTGGAGGACCGTCGAAGCCGAGGTATGATCTGAGGACGTCCATCTCGGTGCGGCATGCTGACAACATTGATTGTCGTGCTTCTTCACTTGCCTCCGGAGACCCACTGTTGACCGCACCAAGGCTGATCAGGACATTGAGCGTGCGCGCCATGTGTGTCCCAATGACTTGCTCGGCTTCTTGACTTTGGTGAAGTCTTTCCGACACGGTCCTGAGTTGCGCCTCCAGGTAGTTGGAGTGGCGAATGATGGCATCGATCCGGTCCGACATGTCATCTAGACGATGGTGAGTCTCATCTCGTAGGTTGGCGATGACACTAGGGTCGCCTTCCCCTGGATTTGGTTGAGCGTGACGTCCTTGTGGACCTGTGAAGATATCAAACGCACAAGCACTTCCATGTCAGTGTCATGAGCAAGGAGTTAGCACGATAGGCGGTTCATACTGACCCATCGGAGCCTGAGGCGGCGGAGGACCCTGCTGGTTAGGCGGTCCATCGTGCGCAAAGGGCATACCAGTGTGAGCAGGGCTAGGTGCCGGCCAAGAGGACGGACCGGCCGCCATGTATGGATATTCTTCGCCTCGCATCCTGGGATCGGACAGTTGGCGAGCATGTTCGTCCATGGAAAGGCTGGACATCTCCGGAGACGGTGTGAGACTCGCGTCTCGACGACTTTCATAGTCGCCCCCGCTGATGCTCTGTGTGGTGGGACTCATCGCACGTTTCTGCCGAGAATTCTTGCGCTTGATCTCGTTCAGCAAATGAACCTCCCCGCGACGGAAGCGAGGGTGCCTGAACTCCCAAACTTGGATCTCGTCGATAGGGTCGCCTTGGAAAGTCTGGTTGACTTTGTTGAAACCGTACATGTTGAGCTGCCTGACGAACGACTGCCAGTTGGAGTGCTTGAACCATTGAGGAAGCACGACTCTGAAAATAGAAGGACGAATAAGGACTTGCAGATATCCATACCAGGACTGTAACTGCCAACTCACTTAGAGAACACCGAAGGATTTGCGACACTGAAAACCGTTCCACTGGGTGCCCAAGATATCATGTTGGCTATTCGATCATCCTCCAACATCCTGTCGACAGATGCGTCCAGGAAAGACTGTCAGTAACTTCAAAATCGCTGGCCAAATACAATCTAGACTTACGAATACAACTTGTTGACAAAGCTTGGTTGTTGCTTTGCTGGCCGTCTGTCCGGGACGACTTGGGAGCCAAGTGACGATAGACTCCCGGGAACTCCTGTGCCTGCCGCAAGAGGGGCTTCAGAATTGTTCCCGTAAGTGATGGGCATAGGTGCGCCTGGGTTCGATGATTCCGCCTCGTAATGCACACCCTGCGATGGTAGGAAAGGTGGCTGTGGGGACGGTCCTGCGGTGGGATAGGCATGCTCAGGACCCTGATATCGATCATTCCGTGGGGGAGGTGGAGCAGGGTAATTAGGCTGCGGGCCACGATCGGAACGCTGCAGATGGGGAAGTGGCGGAAGGTGCCCTACATCAGTCATTGGCGCCGGCATCCTTTCCCCTCCATTGCTACCACTGGGATCCATATCGTGTCTGCGGTGCGAGAGTGGCGGCAAGCCTTTGGACGACGGGCCGAACCCTGATGGGGGAGCTAGCATGCTTGTCAGTGGTGGACCTTCCGGATGGGGGTTGGGACCACGGCTACTGTAGCCGCTCGAAGGCCCTGGGCTGTTGAAACCCAACGGATAGGCGGGCGATCGAGGAGTGCGCATCGACGGAAGTGTGTGGCCTCGTTCTCGTTCGGGCTCTTGACGACGCTCCCTCTCGGAGGCAGTGCTATGCACCCGAGGGCGGCCCGAGTGAGTGTCTTCAGGACTCATCGGTGCATAGGACGATGACGGTCCTCCATGGTGCTTCGCTCGACTTTCAGCGCCCGCTGCCTCTCCGTGAGCCTCCCGCTCGCGACCTTCACCGCGAACGCTCCGGAAAGCGTCGGCTGCACTTGTGCGCGATGGTATAATTGTCTCGCTGGCATGATACGGAAGCGAGCGTCCGCCTCCAAACGATGGTGCTTCATTGTGCACTGGCTTGGCGTCTCGGTGGAAATCCTGTGATCGCGCAAAGTGTGGGGGAGGTGACCTAGATGCCAATCGTTCATGCGAAGACAGGACAATATTTGACCCTTCGGCATGTAACGGAGATCTTGACCGGCGCTCTGACTCGGGGGAGTGCGAAGGTCGGTGCCCACTGCTAGAACGCTGGGAAGGATGGTACATCGCTGACTGTTCGTGACGTCCGGAATCATGCGTAGTCTTGGACCGTTTCCAATCAGAGCCCCGACGGTCGTCCTCTGACGTGTTCAGGGAATGTTTCCGAGCAGCCGTGCGATCTTGTATTGGTTCAGACGAATTCATGTCACTGGTTTGTCGACGGTTTTGATGGGAAGCTTGGACGCGGCGCAAGGACCCGTAATGAGCATGCGAATTGAAGCGCGGAGAAGAGGAACGAATACCGACGTGTTGATGTTCGGCGGGTGCTTCTGGCATCAACAGAATTGACATCTGAGGGCTAGAGGGGAGAGATCTTCGAGGATAGATGGTGCTAACCTGCCATTCGAAGAGGAGATGTGATGGGGACGGATAAGAACACGAGAAGGGGAAAGAAAAAGAGGAGTGTGAGCTATGTGAAGAACATTATTGACAAAGGCCGAGCAGGGAGTGCTCCTGGCAAGTCCATACGCCAATGGAAGCAGAAGCCTGACGGCGTAATGGCTGGAATGAGATGGCGACTGAGTCTGAGATACGCACCTAAGTCCAAGAGAACGGGCTTTGTCGATCCCGATGAGATATGGGAGTGCGTTCGGTTGGGGGAGAGAAAAGACAGGTGGCTAGCTTGGGTCTCTCTCGGAGAAGTTGCGCCCAAAGTATGCCCGACCCCGCAGGACGCACAGCAGATGAGATCCTACTAAGCCGTGGGGAAGCGAGTCCGCACCGGGCCTTGATTTGGGAGTGCGCTGGCGTCGGCTTCTGGAGGTTGCAACTCAGTCAGAGAGACAAGGGCGCAAGAATGCCGAATAATGGTATCGGTGATATGGGGACCGGGTTCGAAAGACCTGCAATTCTTGGGAGATGGCGAGGTGGGTGATCGACCGTCGTGATCGTCTTTCGAGTTCAAAGGCGGGGAAAAGTTGTCGCAGAATGGTGCGAATGTCTTGAAGGCGAAAGGGCTATTCTATATGGCTCCCAGCAAAGAGCGGACGAGGCTTTTGTGAAGGGATGGTGGGTGGAACCGTGCAATCTTGATAGACCCTGGCTCTTTATGTATAACGACCGAGTTGGGACAAATCGTTGGCGGAAAGACCAGCGAAGATCACGCGGTTGCACTGGGACCAAGTAAGGCAGGCTGGGCGAAGAACGTCGCAATCTTAGATGGGAAGCAGCAGCACCTGAGGAGAAGAGTACTGGAGGGAAGTGTGAGAAGCCGCCAGGGCCGCTAGAGTTTGCCTCGCGTTTCGTGAGTTTGACGTGTTCGATTCGGCTGTGCAACTCGGTTTGTCACTCTGCTCCGGTACAGGCGCACAGCAGATAGATCGGACAGAGGGCAGTGGGACGAGGCGAGGCGATAGTTGGTGGAAGATTGGAAGGGTGCACTCAGGATAGAAATGAGCGGAGGAGGAGATCTGTGAGGGAGTGGCAAAATGATGAGCTTGAGTAGTATAGTCTTTCGAGGACAGGGAGAGATCGGTGTGAAGGCAAGGGGCGCTTGGGGAGTGAGAAAGATCACAGCAAACAGAGAGTCCGTGTGTAATGGTCTTCTCAGAGATGGACGATGGACGATGACACAGGTGGAAATGTCAGAGAAGCTGATTTTGATACGCGACTCAGGTACGCAGGGGCGGCACCCTCGTTCCTGCCACAGATTGGTGCATGGCATCAAATAATCTGCTGCTTTCCTGCCGCCTGCATCGTCGTTGTTCGTGAGTCTGTCCTGCGACCACAAACAAATCACTAGCATAAGTAAACACTTCCTGGCACAACGACGACGACGAAACAATTATTCATAGCAAAAACTACCGATAAGCGAACCCTCCGCTTCTTCCACTAAAACAGTGCAAGACAAGGTCGTAATATGAATACTGAACTACTGCTTAGGGTAGAGAGTAAATAATAAGGGAAAAGGGCTCTTTTTGCTAACGCCTAAAAAGTACGCATGGGGAATAATGGAGAAGTCTTCAATTTTTAAGTCCTTCAGGGTTCTTATTTTTGATTTCTCCTGTCAACTTTAAAGCGTATACATACTACTGAACAGCAAAGCAAACCCCAGCTCCTGTCAAAGCTTTTCACTGGTAAATCATTGCAGTTACTGTGCGTGTGGCGCAGTCGGGTTCCTGAGACGACCCGCCTTGCTTAAGGCGCCATGTATGAGGATTGTCTATGGACGCATATATCAAATACCGCATCGGAGCTGGCGGGCATACTTTGTTGTTAAAAGCCTCAGTCAGATGGGTACCAACTAACAGCGGCTGATCATGGCTCGGGTGCTGTGAAGCTTTGCAGAGGAAGACCCAGTGCCCAGTCAGGTGGGTTTCGCCACTGCGCAGTAATATGTGTATATGGAGGCTGAGATATGCAATATGCACGCATATGAGGAATCCTTAATGATCCCCGACTAGTGCCGAACAGCAAAGCAACAGACCGACCGCCAGAACATCGTGGGAACGGGTATTTACATATATAACGTAGGTAGACTAGGTAGAGTCTAAGCGTCGTCTGAGACCATCATGTTGTTGGATGTGGAGTTTTTCTTTGGTAGAGTAAGCGAGACCTCGTGTACCTGAATGGATGCTGCCAGTTCGATGTCCTGAAGCCTCTGATTATTGCCTGAATACATACCGATGTTGGTAGATTATTCTTTGCTCTTTCTGACCGTGCGCTGTGCATTGCTCTTTGAGTGTGTAGATACGCATGTACATACATACCACGCTGAACGCTGAACGCTGAACAACGGATGCCTCATGCTGCATCCTGGCTATTGGCGGCTGTCATCCAGACCTCACCGCCTCACCCTCCAACTTCCATGCTGAGCGCTGAGCGCTGAGCTTCCATCCAGCTTCCATCTCCGGAGTGGAGACTCCATTATTTACTTCGATTCTGAGTGATTAAAATCGACACCGCAACACCGAAACGCTCGCCGAGTCAGTGTGCAGTTAGCAGTTAGCACGCCGACGCCTGACGCCTGACGCCTGTTTGGCTGTGTGCCATATTAAGCATCATATTAAGCCAGCAACACAGCAATAAAGAGCAACATCGCTTACTCGCTGTTCTTAGATCCGTCTTGCTTGCTCGTACATACTAAGTTGGGGGATGGGACCGAGTCAGCTCCGATAGAGCTGCCATAATAAGCAGTAGGCTTGAGGCTTGAGGCTTGAGGCTTGAGGCTTGAGGCTTGAGGCAACGTATTAAAATCCATATATGTGTGAAAATGACCATTAGATCATGTTCAAGGGCTTCCGCGCTTCCGTCGCTTCGGTCACAGCGTTTCTATCAACGAACTGCTATATATACCACTTCGAACAGTAGGGTTGCGCTAGAGGCGAAAGCATGCTGATACGATACACACTCTACGAGCTATGAGCGATGAGCGATGAGCGATGAACGATGAGCGATGAGCGATGAGCGATGAGCGACGATGAGCGTTTTGGAGCAGGCCCTTAGCAAGGGAACGCTGAACGCCGCGGAAACGTCAAGTAGCCAAGAGGCTGGTGGAAGGGTCAGATGTCAGAATTGCAAAAGCAAGGCAGGGCCACTACTACTGCCAGCATGTGAAGCGTGAAGCGTGAAGGCGTGAAGATATACATATGTAGACATGCAGACCCGTCGATCGGGAGCACGCCGCCCAATAATCCCGATACTATTCGTTTCATAGTGTTGCGATTAATAATTAATATTCATTGCGAGCTTGGGCTTCCCGCTGGCCCTTGCTTCCAAGCTCGGGCTCGTGGGAACTAATAACATGCTGCTGGGATTGGGAACTCTGTACCTGGAGTCAATTGGCGAGACGGAGACAAAAAGTGGGACTATGGATTGGATTCCCTCCGCGAGTGACCATATATTTCAGGTCATGTTCAGGCTTCAGGCTTCAGGACCGAAGTTTGGGCGCATAGCTGTATAGCATCAATGGCGGTGTAAGGTCAGCGACTGACGCGCTGCCCGCTGACCGCTAATAATGCGCTGATGCCCGACGCCTGACGGCTGATCGCTGATATCTGATATCTAAGACAGCGCGCGCTAGTTTGATCACTTCGGTTTGCAAAATTGAATGGTGTCCTCGATTCCATATCGCGCTCAAAGCACAAAGACGTCCGTGCATCGTTGTGGAGCTGCTCGCTGCTGGTGGGCGGAATACTGACATCTGACAAGTGATAAAGCGGTAAAGATAGACGCGTTGCATAATGGATGCAAGATTTGCAGGACGACGGTAGATACCTGCAGTCGGCGTCCAGATTATTATACCAGATCTTCCCTCTTCCGGGAGCACAGCAGCTTTTATTCATTGTGGCTCTACGCTCTACTATAATGTACGATACTCCTGCCTCCGCCTGTCTCCTTGCCTTGTCATCGACCATCTTCAGCCCCACCCAGCGAAGCGGCACTGACTTGCACAGTTCAACCACAGACATTATTTGAGCAGAGGCATCGCCATCTGGCTTTCCAGATACAGTCCCTATGATGTTCCTCTTCGCCTGGACACTGGACAGCTCGCCTGTTCAGTTGTTCTTTCTGTGAGATGTGAGGGCCTCAACTTATGGGGGGGATATGGTGCCCACATCGTCTGCTCGGGGACTGCTGCATACCGAGAACCGGGTCAGAGCAGTCGGAAGAGCAACGAGCAAGATGTACACCGCCAACCTTTTCAAATGGTCTAGGGAGGGTGGCGAGCCTGAGAGGGTCTGAAGACTATCAGTGAGCGGTGCTTGAAGTCTTCTAGAACCCCTTTTCAAAAGAGTTTCTGTAGCATTTTGACAAAATCATCTTCAGACCCTTCCTGGGAGGGTCATGAGAGTGTCCTGTCCATGGGAAGGTCCTCTGACCTTCCCAGGCCAAGGATCGTGGGACTCTACTGACCTAATGAGGATCCCAGAGCGGTCCGGAGGAAGACCCACAGGGACCACTCAACTCTCAGAAGCTCCAGCAAGGCGCAATTCATCTGCTGCCGCGTCGTGGAGAGGTTGGGTGTGTCGTGGGTGCGGGTGGGTGCGGTATATATTGTTGCAGTGGGAGTTACAGTGTTGTGAAAAAGTCACGATAGCGGAGTGGATAGAGGGTCTGGTGCGAGATTGGAAGGTCTCGTGTTCGATCCCCGATCCAGTCAAGAAATAATTTTTTAAATAAATTTTGTCATGTATGACCACCTCTCAGGATATTTTGGGTCAGGAGGGTCTCAGTCGCGGGCAGGAGTGGCTACATGGAGGGTCCATTTGTGAGACCCTCTCACGACATTTATGTGAAGGGTGCCCGGGCCCTTACGATAGGTTGGCGGTGTAACGAGTACATCCGTCATCAGTCATGCATCCGGGCTCCAGGAACTCGGATTTCATATTCATTCAAGTCAGGAACGGGTAGATCCGGTGCCGTGGTTGCTCTTCGACGATCTCTAATTTAACCGGGGCCGCTGAGCCGAAGTCAATCAAGCGGGAAGCGGGTTAGAACAATTGAGATGTTTCTAGAGGTAAATGCAGAGCAGAAACGTCTACTACTGAATATACCAAAAAAACTGCGTCTCTGTGACTATTCCCTCGCGCATGACCACTATCCACGCCTCAGTTATGGTGGTCAGATCATCGCAAATGACTGCGCATCCTACTATTCTCCTTCTTCTGAAATGTGAAGCGCGAAGCTGTGCGCTTATGTGCTCGTACTTGCCTGCTTCCTCAGCTGGACAGAGTCCAAGCATTAATTATCGTGCTTGTACTACTATACGCTACTACTGTGCCATTATTATTTACCATATGTGCCAAGAGAAAGTATCTTCTTGAGACACCTTAAGGCACTTGCTGTTAGATGGTTTCATATCAGCTTTAGAGCTTCAATCAAAGCTCAGCCCAAAGTTTTTCAATGGCTTAATAGGTCGACTTGACATGGCGGCAGGAAAGCGGCCTGCCGATCAGAACTTTTCGCTGGTAAATGATTTGAGTGTATATCCGCTAGACAGACACCGAGACAATATCTAGGTTGATTGAAACGACCAATGACCGGAGTCAGATCCGCAATAATCTTAACCCCAGTTAAGTCTGCCGCAGTCGTAGCATGTAATAATGTAGTTGTGGTAGCATGTCGTGGTAGTGAGTAGTGAGTAGTAGTGAGTGACGACAACAATAGAGAAAGAAAGTCCCCACTCCCATCGCCCACCTCAAAGAGAAATGGTACGCTTCTTCTTCAAATCGATAATAATGGTTCATGCGTTCATGGCTGGCAGCCTTGATCCGCGATCCGCATGTTTCTTTATTGACTGATGGGGGATGCCCTGCCTGATGCTGCGAACTGCGTGGTTCCACGGCCCACCTGCCGCCTCTGCACTCCACGTCCTCAGTACTCAGTATGAGATCCCAGCACCCAGTGCCTGCTGAGCGTGAACGTGACCGGTGATGTGAAAGTGAGATCATTGATCCAAGTCGTACTAGATAACTACGAACTATATACTACTAGATGTGAACTTACCTCTTAGCAGCATGTATTTAGCGGCCTCTAGCAGGTATGGATGTGCTCACCGCTCACTACATATATACTCTCGTAGTATGTATCGCTGCTTTTGGACGGAAAACATCAGACGATAAAACAGAAAAGAACGAGTACAAAGAGGTGTGTCAGGTATAGCGGTATAGTTAATAGTTTGTACAATTATATGCACATAGTCCTTCTTAGTGCATGCTGCATTATTCTATAATAATGCACTCTACGTGCTACGTGCTACATACATACTTCTGCAAAGGACGGAACGGCAGCCCGCAGCCCGTGGGCGTGGCCTCTACTTTTCTCCTTGCCGAGGAGCCGACAGATCCAAAGCCTAAACGTCAAGAATCGCCAGCATGTAGTGCCGCTGCGGCCAGCCGCCAGCCGCCAGTCCTCGATTTGATCGCTTGATCCCGAACCTGCTGCTCATAAATGTATATTCCGCTCTATCTGCGTGCACCACCAGCAGCAGCATTAAGAAGTTGGCGGCCGACCTACCAAATAATGTGCCTGCGTACCTGGCGCCTGGCAGGAAGCTTAGCCTTTGGAACATTGGGTTCGGAGCGTGCTATGTACATTTTTTACTCTGGCGTGAGGCGTGAGGTACTTGCCTTGATGGGGGGCTTGGGGCTGACTTTTAACCAGCTGATCACTAATCACTACAGATCGTCGTGAATTCGTTTCTGCTAAAACTGAATAACCGATAGTCTTGCTGGCATGAAGGGAACAGTAGTGGATCCACAAGACGCCAGCAAGTAGTTGCAGTCCCTTATGCACAAACATATGGGTGAATCTGGCTGATTGGTGGCGGAGTGGTGAGCTTGGGAGCTGCTCCTTATATATTATCTAGACATTGTTAGGCATAAGGCATAAGGCATTAGGTTTGAAATTTGAACGTTGGTCGTTGAGCCTTTTTGGGTATTGGGTCCTGGGTCCTGGGCAGCACGCAGAATAATGCACCCTGCGGTCTGCACATGTGTGTTTTGCAGTCGGGTGAAAGCCAGAATATCCAGCATCCAGACCTAGCCTACGTACATGCCTGCTGCCTCCCCGCTGCTTCTCCGATTCGTTCGCACACGACACAAAAGCAGAGATGAACGATGTATGAAGCGTATGAAAAATATGAAGAGCTGACCGCGACGAGGTGGATGCGACTTGGGGCTTGAGGCTTGAGCTTGAGATTTGAGATGATTTGTGGGATTTTGAAATTGACGCCTGAAGCGGGGGAGATGCTGGGCTGCTGGGAAAGTGGGAAGGCGGACGATGATGTAGTGATCGGAGATGGCGTCTTTAGATTATTTGAGAGGCTTCTTCTTCCCCAAACAAATGGTCTTAGCGCTGCTCCGTAGAAATTCGAAAGTGGTCAGCCCGCTGGGCGCTGGGTGGTAAACACAAAGGGAAACCTAGAGCGCATAAGCTTTCCCGCATCCCAGGTGAGCGGTGAGGAAGCAGGAAGACGCAATAAGACTGAGGCACTGGTACTGAGTACTGAGTACATACTGGGTACTGAGATACTGAGAACAGCTCAACGGGGCGCAGCTGTGCACGCTGCTTGTGCACGATCCCGGCCATCCCAGACGTTCCGAACTCAGAGAAGTAGTGGTGTGTACGAGCGGGATTATTGGGTGGTGCTCCGGGTATTTCGACATTAGGCGGCCTCAGAAACTTTCAAGACCCCAAATCCTGAGAAGGCGGGGTGTCAAGAGTCTTACATAGCCGAAGCTAACCTTCCTCTCACACACTACTCAATGCATCCAAAGAACCATCTACCAGCGACCCAGACGGCGCCGTCTGCTGAACTTCCGGCCATCTCCAACTCGTGCTCCCGCTATGTCGCGCATCCCGGACTCGCGGCAGCGTGCATGGCAGGGACGGTCCGGGATGGGAACTACAGGCTCAGCAGGCCCGTCATCCCCTGCCGTCGGGACCCAACATCACCATGGCAAAGAAAGATCGACGGAGGCCAGCATGAGCTCGGTAGCTACCAGCGATGATGATGCTCGCAAGCCGCCGCAGGCTTATACGCTAGAGCCACCTTCTTTCAGGCCGTATCTTCACCCTTACGCTTCCGGTTTGGGGACACCCGACTTCTACCCAGCCACGCCCGACCTGCCCGAGTTCACTCTGAACTCACAGGTCATGCGCGAGGGACTACAGAGCAAGAGTCAGATCGGTTCAGAAGCCTTTTCGATCCACAATATGATATACGAACGGCTCAGTACGCCCGGTGTCCTCTCTACTCTTACCGCCCTGCTCCACAACGTCGTCCATCTTCGGCTGCCTTCGCACGGTTGCCCACCCTCTGCCACAGCTTCCGGGGTATCTGCACACTCCTTTCGGCTGCCGAACCGGGTCACCCTTAACGATCTCAAGCTTGGGAACTACATCCGTCAACTTGCGGACCCATCGGTGCCTTTGCATCGACTGGCCCGGAGCGTTCCGCACGGCAGCAAGGGCGAGCGTTTGCTTGATATGCTGTGGCTGGGGGCTCCTCCACCCACCCAACAGAGTAGCACTTACTCATCAATGGGTGCGCATGGCTTGCGGATACCCGGCGCTGCTGCTGCCACCGGTCTGGGCGTGGGCGCGGCTTCTTCGGCAGCTCCTGTCTCCATTCCCGCCAGTGTTCCTATTGAAAGAGCGGTCTGGTTCATTCGGGTCGTTGGGGCATCAGACATTGTAAGTTCTCTCCATCTTCGCCTGGGACGGAGAAATGTCGTCCACGGTCATTGACATTTTGATACTTCAAATTTTGTAAATCTGCGCACAGCAATCCGCAAGGAATCGGTCCACCAACTACACCGTTGAGTGGACTACCACCGTTACAGCTTGGCTCCAGAGACAGCTTCAAGAACTCGGCGCTCCACCGGAATCCAAAGCCGCTGGAGCATCTTCCACAGCTCGTGGGCAAACGCTCCATAACACCAGCCCAATAACGGCCTCTGTTCCTGGCGCTCTGTCTTCACCGATTACAGCCGCAGTCACTTCGCCATCCAGTGGCCCGTCGTCCCCGGTGCAGATGAGAGGCTTCAGCCAGGCCGGCTTCGGGCGATCGAATTTCTGGCATTCAAGTCCAGGCATGTCTTCAGCAGAGAGCGCGACGCCTACCAGTTCTGCGTCTCTCGGTCGCACGACAAGAACGTTGATGCAGCCAGCTCTGTTGCCACGCTGGGTTTCAAAGTGGACCTACAGTCTTTCTCTCATCCGGGCGCTCCTCCATCAACAGCTTCTGGACACGCGTAGCTTTTTCAGCTGGCTTGCAGAGAGTTTCAAGAGCGCTGATGTCACACAAGCTGCGGTCTTGCTTTTCGTGGTCGAGGAGGCACTGGAGGATATGCTCCGACCGGGTCCTACGCTACGGACCGGTTTTCCCGTCTTGAAGAACGAGGCCAGAATTTGGTGGCCTCAGCTTGCCAGTGGTTTATGTGAGCGGCTGCAGACTTTCGTCCAACAGCTGGCTGCGCTTGAGACAAAATCTGGCAGTATTACCGACTTCCTCGACACGCTGAGCTCTCGCGAGCAAAGCGATGACGGCTCGATTTCTGACATCTATCGGTTCACGTGTACCCGGATTCGAGATCTCATTGTGCTCGCCTTCGACTTGCAGCCTTCGTTGTTTCTTCATCCAGGTTTATGGGCGAACTACGCGACGCTCCTTGGCCAAATCATCCTCGCAGATGATCCGAATGTGCAACGAAGGCCATCAATAGGCAGACTCAGCAAAAATCCATTGCAACAACGGCGAGCGGACTATGCCATCCTTCAGACAAAATGCGACCGTTTGCTAAACGGCCCTGCTTTTGACCGCATAGCGTCAGCAGAAGATCACACGACCCTGGACCTTCGAGAAATGCTTCGAGTAAGCAATAATGACCGTCATGACCTGTCCTCGCGTCATTTGTACTGACCACAACCTGTCTTTGCTCAGACTCTTGAATCGTGCCACTCCGCAACTCTGGACTTCCATGCGTTGTTTCAACAATTCTTCGGGATGCAAAAGCAAGGAAGTCGCGCCAATGTCATGGAATCCGCTGCCGAAAATCTTTACCCGCGGGTCAAGTTGCTGTTAACTTGGGCGTGCCGTACCGATGGAGAACGTTTAGAATCTCTGCAAGGCGGTGCATCTCTTCAACCCGACCCCTTCGAACACTGCAGTGTCGATGCACATCGGCCTTTCGTCGCGATTCGGATTTTGACACATTTTGCAGGTATCGATGTAGGGATTCCAAGTCTAGACATCAAGACGGGAGATAGATCCGGCAAGATCACATATACGAGTGTAGCGGACATTCACATCTTGCTGATGCGATGGCTCTCCGAAGTCGACGAATGTCAGCGAGCTGCACCCGCCTCTGTCAAAGATACTCCCAACAAAGACGACTCTCCGAATCTCGGTGTGTCCTTGCTTTTCGTCCAATTCGAGCGAATTTTGACGGTCTTTACAGAGCTTGAGTTGCTGGGCATGTTCTCATTCTCAAAATACATCCAGCGCATGACAGCGCGAGGGTTAATATCGCGACAATTTCCGCCAGCCCAGAAGCAAGTTCAGTCGACGCCAACGCAAAATGCTCCTAAACATTCGGACAACACGCTGTTCGGGCGTCTTCTACGTTCGTTGCCCATTCATGATGCCACCGAGGCTCAGCTCAAGACTCGACGACTTGCCATCTACGGTCCGCGTGACTCCGAGTCCAGGGAGGAGGCCATGGAAAGGCGAGCGCTGCGTGAACTTCGTTCATCTTTTGGCTGGCTCCTCGAACGTCGAATGGAGAGAGAAGAATCCACGATTCAGCCCGGTTCGATTGGGGGTGCTACTACCGATGCCAAGACCCCGGAGCCTACCTCGGAAGCTACATATGCTCAACAAGAGTCGCGGGCCAGGAGCGATGACGAAGCTGACGAAATGGAAGCTCTATTCAGCGATGATGCCGAATCAGAGTACGACGTGGATGTTCAGACGAGCGCCCGTCCAGCTCCGGACCTGCCATATTTCTTCAGGTGCTCCCGTTTCACACAGAGACGCTTACTGCGGCAAATCATTCTACCTTGTCTGGAGCGCCACGAGACATTTCCAGCTGCTCTGGCAACTGCTGAGCAGGTTACGGAGCTTTTCAAGCTGTTCCGTGCCACGGCAGATTTCGCAAATCTGGCCAGGGTGAGTCCCAAGATTGGCCTACTATAGAGATTGAACTTTGCTGAACGCGTCATCTTTCTTCGCTCGTGTAGATCGTAGTCGCGATTCTTCGATCTGCCAGCTCTGTCGCGACCATGCGAGTCGCCTGCAATCTTCTTGTGACTCACGTCCCCGTCTGGCGGGCAATCGGGGTCCTTGAGGAGTTGCTCAACACGATCCAGGCTGCATCCAGCAAGATCTCCGAGCCGGAGATCACCAACATGTTTGCGTTTTCTGCGTCCTTGGCCACCTCACCGGCCTTCGACAAACATGTGCCCGCTGTGGATCGCGCCACGCGCGCATTCGTTCTCACCCAGAGTGCTTGGGCCTGCGTACGACTCGGTGCTTTGGATCTATCGCGCTTCGCTGAAGCCTTCCGGGACAATGTCTCCTTCCAATCTTCTGCCGAGAGCGGTCAATCGGCAGCCTCGTGGAAGACTTACTTCGATGATCTTTTCCAGAGGAAAGGCGCCAAGTCTGTCGAAGCTTCGCTGCCTCTTCCGACTTTGATGCACGACCAGGATCCGTCGGATGCTGCTCGCTTTCTATTGATCGGGGCTTTCAGACACGTTCGAACAGCTTCCGTCTCAAATGCGGCCCTCATCGTCGGACATCTCACACATTTTTGCTGCAGTCATGTCATGACTTTAGACGAGCAAGCGTTCCAGAACGGTCAACAGCTGTGGTCGATCGGAGACATCGATGATGCCACAGATTGGCCTGCTTTGGGACAAGGCCGAGTATCCTTTCGGGCACATCAGAGATTCTTGGAGGATCTTATCGGAAATGGATGCGTGTCAGCAGAGGTCGCCATCAAATCGATGCTTTTGCCGCATCTCAAATCTTTTGCAAGTGGTTCGAGCCTCGTCGACAACATCGTAGGACGGACAGCACTAGCGACCGCCTTGTCCTTTATTCAAATGTCCTTGCTCCCATCGTCGGCGGCTGCTCAGCGTCTTGCACGTCCTTCGTCCTCCCGAATGGCCGTCGAAAGAACATTGCTCCTCCAGCCGAGGTGTGTTCCGCTCTTGGCACAAGTCTACGTCAGCCTGGTATGGGCTGGCAAACGTGCAAGTCGGCCGGACATCTCTGATGCCAACCCCATCTTTTCGTCGGCATGTGCTTCACTTGCTAAAGCTCTGCAAGCCGACGCACGATTCAGATCCGCAATTGCCAAGGATCACGCTGCCTTCATCACCGCCTGCCGCGAAGAAATGGGAGGCATAGATCCATCAGACTGCAGCCAAATTCTTTTCGAGATTGCCAACCTCATCGGCACGATCGACATCGACCCGCATAAGGACGAACCCGGCGTATGGAGAAAATGCCTGCAAGCATTTGATGCTCTGACAGCGTTCCGCTCCATGGCTCAGCTAGCTCTTGCTCTCGAATCTGCAACCATGCAAGGTTCTGCAACATCGAAGCTTTTGCCCACACTGCAGACTATTGCCTTGTACAGCTATCCGAGCCTGTGCTTACAGTGGTCCGGAGAACTCGCTGAGCATGCTTTTGCTGCCGCGAACTCTTCATCACTGCTTTCGACTCTTTTCGAAGCGGCGCTTCTTCGCATCAAAAGCCAATGGAGCGGTCGATCGGATCAGAAGGCACACCTTCTGGTAGGAGCGCGTGCGATCAGGGAATTGCTTAGTAGATCTACGCAGTTCACTGTGCAAGTGCAATGCGGTCCCATCACCGACAGTCTCTTACTTCTCGTTGAGGAGCGACTGCTTCAGTTGAATCAGAGTCTGCTCGGAGACGACTGTGGCGCCAGTCTCAGGGACGATCTTTCTGCGACTTTGGCGGTGTTCAGGCAGATGATTCGCACGTCTAGTTTCTGGACTCCCATCACTCGTCAGAAGGGCCCTAGACTTCTCAAAATCCTGATCAACTTGGCGCTCGATGTCGCTATGGACGACATGCTCCTGGAGGATGCCCTCGGCTCGATTGACCTGCTGCTCAGCGAGCTTCCAAGTGATGCACCAACGAGAGCGGCGGTCAACTCTGTGCTCAGCGGCTACTCGGACAACGACACCACGGCGACCAAGGACGATATGTTTCCTGCCTTGCCGTTGCCGGGCAGCATTGAGAGTCGCATTTCTCAGCGACTCCCAATCTCGATACCTGACCCCGTCGGCGAAGGGTTGTTGTTCGGAAGTACACCTTCCTCTGCAGTGTTTCATCGTCGCTTCTCTCTGCAGCCGAACAAGGTGTGGGATCACTTGGAGTTCATTGTCCAACCCGATGGCGGTCGGACTAGCACAACCAGCGCAACAACTCCTAGACTGGACTCCAAACCCGTCTCTGACCACACAGATGCTGGTTCGCTCTCCAAGATGGAAGCAATGACTGGACCCGCGCTGGTCTGGCTCAATAATGCCGGGTCTTTGTCTCTGGCCGACTTCGGCGCTAAAAGGACAAGGGATCTGATCACTGTTCCTGCCGACTCGGCTGGTGCATCAGGCGAGCTCAATGGTCCTCGCACAAGGGTCCGGGAACTGTCTCAAGATTGTCCTGTTACGGAACGGACCTATGGAGACGGCGTTGGAGGAGAGCCTATCATCGCCCGGGACTTGCAGAGCGGCGCTGTGAACCCCTCCGTAGAGAAGCGGGCTCGCATCCCCATGGGTCTCAAAATTCCATCCCTGCCCCTTCCCGACGAGGACCTTACTGATGACCCCCATCTTGGCTCCGAAAACGAGTCTGGTGAGGACGACCACGGAGCGGACGGCACGAATCTGCAGGGTCGATCCCGGGATTCCAGCATCCGAGGCAGCGTAACCGACAGGGATGTCACTATTCAGGGCAGCGCAGATCTGACTAGGTCCCATCGGAAAAGGAAGCGGCATGATAAGGAAGGAGGGGACCGCGACGACGACGGCGGCGCTGCTTCGTCGGGTCTTTCTGAAGCTCCAACCCCCAGCGCAGAAGCACCTGCCACTTCTCCTGCACCAGATGACACCTTGACACAAGATTTCCCGACCCGAAGCGTCTCAGGAGGACCTCGGCGGGGCCGGAGCGTCCGCGGGCGTGTTGGCCGGGGTCGTAAATAAGCGTGACAATATACAACTCACGAGAAGGCGATTCCCATCATCTTCGCACTCATCACTATAATACGAGCACATGCGCTCACTTTGACTACTTGTTTTGCCGCTATGTGTAACAGCGACTGTATAATAATCAATCTCCCCATTGCAATTCGCAGAAGTCCCAAACGATGATGACGGTATCCATTCACCAGTGCATCAGAAAGCGATGCGAGGCTACATTCACTTATGCAAACTGAGAGGGCAAAGACAAGCTGGTCAGTATGGCCTGGTAATCGCATAGTGTCTTCGAATTGCTTGCGGCATCCAACTCACTGTGCCTAGATAGGACTCCGCAACGATACGCGCTCGTGCATTCAAGCTGAGCTTCATCTCGCTGATCTCCTTGTCGACCTCCTCCATGAACCTGCAAGAGATAAGAGAGATGCCAGTCAGCTTTGGAGCAGGGAGTTTCGATCTCGCAAAGGAAAGGACACTGACTGGATGATGAAGTCGACGAGCTTGTGCTTAAGCATAGTCTCCGAGTGGAAATTGGTGATGAGGAACGAGATGTCATATCCAGCGATTGGTTTTCTCCTGAGGATGACAAAGTTCTCCGCGCGCTGAGAAAGGAAACGGGTGAACTTGTGGCAGAGGATGCGCTCAATCTCGTCGGCCTGCTTGATCCGGATCGAGAGACGGATTGAGTTGACAGAGGTCTCGATCAGGACGCGCTCATTTTCGTTACGGGAGATCAGGAGAGGGTTGAGGAGAACCTCGCGCGATGTGCGCGCTTCCACCTCGGGTTCTGAGTAGGCGCAGCAAGAGTGCGATAGGGAAAAGGTAGCGCTCGTAAGTCAGGGCGGCGCCGGGCAGGATGCTTCGGGGAGCTCGGCCGTGGGAAATGCTCACTGTTGTGTCGTTCTACCACCTGCGAACCGAAGTTCTCCAATGTCATTGCGGCGGTCAACGTGGACCGCACGCAGCTCAGATAGGGCCGCAGTGTGTTCGACTGCAATGCGCGAGACAGGAAGATGCATCAGCGCGGCTGGGACCCGTGTTGGGATGCGGCAAGTTGGGACGTACCATGATTTCAGAGCTTGGGTGCTGCTGTTCGGCTGTAGGTTGGGAGAAGCGGGCAGTTTTGAGCGCGCCGAAGCTGCTGAGCAGAGCCGGCCTTGAACCTTTGAGGGAGGATGGGCGAGAGCGGCGGTGGGGTTGGCGTTGCTGCGGTTGCGGTCCTCGAAGTGCCCCCGCTGTGACGAGGTAGTCCTAAGGGTGGCATAGCGTGGGAAAAACATATCGGGGGTGGAGGGGCCACCTTTGTCATCAGCTTGATGTGCTTATGAGGTAGCTCAGGACGACCACAACAACACCTCCGCCTACTCTTATCAGACATCATGAGTGGTGCTCAAGTTCCCTGGGGAAGACTGCTGGTGGCCAGCACCGGTATCATTGGTCTCGGTGAGCGACGACTGGATCCGACTCCTGCCTGGTTCTCTGGTGACGCTTAGCTGACATTCATCTGGACTTGGCTCCTGTCACGTTCGCCGCTGTGGTCTCCGCTGATTCCAGGCTATGTGATTATGAAAGGTTAGTCCACTCTCGGGGTAGCTGGAACGAGTCTCCGTCGTTGCTCAAGTCGGTTACTCTGTCCGTCTTTCTCGAATGCTGCAGCTACAACACCAACGGAGAAGCAGTTCTACGACGTTAGTTTGCACTTCTCCACAGCGCAGTTCAACGGCGGCGCGTGCAAAGGAACTGGACAGCTTGCTCACGATCTCTTCCTTTTCCACTCCACCAGGCATTGTCGCCAGATTTGAAGCGGCAAGTCGACCATAATCGCGAAACGGCTAAGAGGAGAGCCGCGCTGCAAGAACAAATCGAGGTGAGTCAGCTCCCCTGATCTTCATCCTTGCTCCTACCTTATGTGCGCTAAACTCCCAAGTTATCTCCTTCTGGCTCTGGCCTCTGCCGAACAGCGAGTCAAAACTGGAGAAGCCGATTCAGCTCCTGTCTGGGCTGCCGGCCGAAGCGGTCGGGATTCGTCACCACCTCCAAGACAGTACTCATGAACGGAAATGCAAGCTTTGTCATAACAGTCTTCGCGCTCATCGATGGGCTGTTGTTCAGTCTCTGTCAAGGAATGGGGTAAGAGTGCCTCCGTCACGAAAGATCGGAATGTATGCGCACGGGTACATTGCCGCGCGCGCGGCGAATTGGACGTGGAAAGAAGTGGAACGGGGATCAAGAGATTTTGCCTGCATGTTTCTTGATTATGTATGATGTTAGCGACAAAGGTTGGGTGGGGTAAGAGAGGGGTAGGTAGGGTCGAGTCTTGAGGCGATGCGCAGAAGCAGTGGCACGCTCGTTTTTGGGGGGACGAAAAACCAGCAATGTTGGATGGAAATATAAGACGCGGGTGGAAGGGTCGAGAGAGACCGACTTGGAGTCGAAGGGAGGGAGAGGGAGACTAGTTTGTCGCGAGATGGGCTTCCGGAGACTTGCGTAAGAAGTGCCGCCGAGGTGGTACCTTCGAGCCGAATCGAGAAGAGAAGATGACGCTACGCGTCGCCTATGTGCACGACCTCGTCCGCCGGTAGTGTCCAGAGAGAGTAAAGAAGGGATCAGAGATAATCGTCTAATCCTGAAATGGGACAGGAGAGAGAAAGGGTGGTGGAGAGCAATTGACCAGACCATGATCATTCGTGAGCGCGGAGGTGAGAGCCTGAACGGGGAGGAAGGCGGGGAATATGCGCGCTGTATGCGTGATTCTGGTCCAAAGATTTGTGCAGATCGTTCGCTTCGAGACACCGTCGTGAATGGCGCGCGCCTCGAACCGGGCCGATACTTGCAAAGTCTTTGTTGTTCCGTATTTCCTTTAGGCCTTTGCGTATGTTCGACGGAACATGTGGTCCACCTTCTCGAGGTACCAAGCGCCGGACCAGATGTCCTCTACGGAGCCCTCGGGCTGGTAGTCCTTGATGAGGTGGTTCTTTTCTCGGAGCTCGAGCGCGTGGATGTATGATTGGACGGGGGTGACCTTGATCGCGTCCAGACGCGCCGTGAGGTCAATGTTCTTTCGCATCTCACCGAGGGGCGATCTGATGCGTGCTGCGAAGAAGGTAGCCGCGCAACCTGAACCGTAGGTGAAGAGCGAGAGACGCTTGCCAACCTGTAGATTCGTGACAAAGAGATCAACGAGACGCGACAGGGATTAGAGAAAAGACGCGTCAGTATAGATGCAGAAAAGCACGCGTATGGCATACATTCGCGCGCCTCGACGCGCATTTGAGCCTGTTGTAGACTCACAAGCTCATCGTCAGACTTGGCGTCAATGAGAGATGCAAGGCCCATCCAAAGCGAAGCTGAGTAGGTGTTTCCGAGCTTCTTGGGTGCAGCTGTTGTGGGACCAATCTTGACCTTGTAGTCTGCCTTGGACACCTCAGTGAAAATCTTCTCGACAGCCCTGTCGATGATCTTGGCCGTCTTGGTGGTGTCCTCTGGTACGACAGCGTTGGGGAGCGCGCCTCGTGCCCAGTCATTGTACAACAGACGGGCGAACGCCTTCTGGACGAGCTTGCCGTAAGGCGCGTGGAACAGGCAGTAGTCAAAGCTGGCGATGCTCTCCTCCTCCTTCTCGGTGTTGCCGCGCTTGGCCACGTTTCGTCGCCAGTTGTTGTAGGACTTGTCCAACGCGCCGAGGTAGCATTCGAGGGTGAGGGGACCGTCAACAGTTGGGTATTCGGACGTGAGATCGGGCTTGTAGAAGTCCCAGGTATTGGACATGTGGCTGCCGTGGACGGCTATCGGAGAAGAAAGGGAGAAAGGGGTATGCGCGCACGGGAAGCGTGAGCAAAAGCAAAGCTGAGAGCTAGGCGAAAACATCGCGAAACTCACGTTCGAAGACGATAGGCGCGTCGGGACCGATGAGAACAGCCATGGCACCAGCGCCGCCTACAGGACGGGCAGCACCCTCAGCGTAGATAGCAATGTCACCGGCAACGACAATAGCATCGCGTCCGTCCCAGCTGGAGCTCTCCACCCAGTTGATCGCGTTGAAAACGGCAGCTGAGCCACCGTAGCACGCGTTCTTGCTGTCAACACCTTCGATGTCGTCGTTGCCAGACTCCTTGAAGAGGTCCATGAGCACCGTCTTGACGGCCTTTGCCTTGTCAATGATGGTCTCTGTGCCGACCTCGAGACGGCCAATGCTCTTGGGGTCAATGTTGTACTTCTTGAGAAGACTGTCGACGGCTGAGGAATGAACAAGAAAAAACACGCGTCCAAGTCAGCCAAACAGTTTCCAAGAAACGCTGGAGAAGAGAGAACACGCACCGTTCAAGGCGTAGGAGTAGATGTCCTCCTTATCGGAGGAGTAGCACATGTACTCCTGCCCGAAGCCAATGGTGTACTTGCCCGTGGAGGCGCCATCGTGCTGCTCGAGGTCGGTCTCGCTGATGGCGGTCCGGGGGAAGTAGACCTCGAGGGCCTTGATACCGACGTTTTGGGGACGAGACATGAGGTTCTATGTAAGTATATGCGGTGCGGGCGGGTGAGAAGGAAGGAAAGGAGAGGAAGGGAACACTTGGTGAGGAAAGGGTGATGGTGCGGACGGACAAAGCGCTGCTTTTGAAAGCTGGAAGAAGTGAGAAGAAGACTCGCCTATCCGCAAATCGTATGTTCGCGCCAGCCTATTTTGTAATCAGCTGCATTACAACGCGCATGCCTGCATGTCAATCTCTCAAATGAGCATGTTTCACCACCCTTTTATCGCTTCCCCCAACAACTTCTCTCACCCGACATTGTCCTCGAATGATCTCGTGGAAAGCTATGCACACGGCATGTGATGCTACCCACAAGGCCAGAAGGCGCCCCTCACGTAAAAGGCAATTGAATCTGATGTTTTGCAAGGCACCGGGTCGAACAGAGGAAGCCGGGATGGTAACAGAAGAGCAAATGGTTGCGAGGGGTGGGTAGGTGAAAAGGGATTGTGCGCAAAGTTTTCACAGCGCTTTTGTAAAGGTGATCGCCAGAAGGGAGGGAGCGCGACGAGAGACAGCAGCGCCACCGCCCAGGCGCTGCTTTTGTCTTCTATGAAGCTGAGGGACCGACCTCGGCGGGCGCCGCTTCGTTGGAGGCCACTGTGACTCGCAACTGTTCTCGGACGGACGCGAGCACTGCGCTCAGAATCGGCCCTACGACGGCTTCATCCGCAGCACATAGTACAGCCCTGCGCAGATCAACGGCTGCCGGCGACGATGAGGGACTTGCACGGACTGACGAACCTTGAGATTCAGTTGGGCTGCGCTGAATACCGTCCGATGCCTCAGCTGACGCGGCAGCAAATTGACTCGCAAGGGAATAGTAGCTTGTGACGGCCTCCTTGGTCGTACGATGGAAGGAAGGGAGACAAGCAAAGCTGCCGGCTGATTCGTTCTTGCTCGCTCCAAACAGTGGTCGTGCTGCATCCGCGATTATGAACCGTGATCCAGTCAAGTATCGCACATCGAGGGCGTATCTGATATCAAACGAAAAGATTGTCAGCGTTGATAGTCCTTCCGAGATAACCTTCGTGTAGTTGCTCACCTTGAACCGTAAGTGAGGCGGTACCAACACGCGGAACGGAACTCCAAGGCGGGCGCATTTGCGTCGCTCAGCTCATCTTTACAAGCTTCCCGCAAGATCTCCAGCACAGGTAGCGTCTCGTGTAAAAGCTGTAGTCACGGGCAAAAAGTCAGCCCTCAAACCCTCGAAAGGTAGAACACGATGGATCGGATACTCACACAGAGGAAGCTTGGCCAAAATCCGGGCGAGTAGCTACTCCCCACGTTGAGGTTCTGCTCTAGAGCAGCCTCAATATACTCATGGGGATTTTCACCAACGCCGACGTCCTCTCCTTCATCTGATTGTATCGCCTGCCCTTGATCCGCACCCTTCTTCGGCCGGTCGGAGTACACCCTGAGCAAAAAGCTTTCCGGCGCCGCATGTCCAGGAGGCGATCGAGACCACGTCACCGTCGCACACCGTCCATGCGAATATGCGAAGCTCGCCTGAAAGAAATTGAAGTTCGTGACCTTCCATCCGCGTGCCCGCCCTCCCGGCCAAACTCGTGCGCGCTCCACTGCCTTGACCAACATCCCAATTCGCGCGAATCGATCCCACTCGACCAGGAACCACGTGATGCAGTTGTCAATGTCTGGAGTCGAGAATGTAAGCTGGCGGCTTGTAGCATCATACTCGATCGTTGACCCGCCTCCTGGCGGCTCGAGCTTCGTCATCCGACTTGCGGACCGCAAAGAGAGCCGCACGATAACCTGAGCAGTGCAGGCCCCTCGGTCCCACCACTTCGACAAGCGCACAAAGATGTTGGGTTTCACCAGAGCACTGGACGGCCCTAGCACGTCGGCACTGTGCATGCAGATCGCAGGGATTTTGGAGGCGACTCTGTTGACAGGTGCATCGGCACGCATTTTGCCTGAGACGCCTTGATCGAGCGCCAACGGTGGTAGCGAAGTGGTATGGCTGAAGAGGAGTCCGCGACTTTGAAGTTGTTGCTCAATGCGAAAGTAGCTGACTATCGCTACGCCGTACCAATGCAAATGTGCGATCTCATCCAGATCAATATCCGCCCTGCAAATTTAAATCGGTCAGTTATTGTCCTGCGAACAGATCCATCGAAATCAAGGTACGTACAAAGACAGATGCGCTTCATCTATCGTGCTCTCCGATTTCGAGAGGGAGGTGAGCACCTTCGACCGGTTGATCCACTGCAAGGTGTTGATGACCATGTAGATCTGGCCATGCATCACATACGTGGCGGTGCTCAAGAGAGCGAGTCGAGGTGGATGCGCCGAAAACTGGGCCGCAAGATACCAGTGCGGACATTGTGGCAAGGAGAGGAACAGTACCGCTTCCGGAGGAGCTCCAAGCTTGCCGTATTCAGTCGGCTGGAAGGGAAGTCTTTGAACAGCCTCCAGGCCGAGGAAGCACGCCTTCTGCTCCAGGTCCTTACAGATAGCGTATTGCCTGAGCGCTTGAAGGACTTCGACGATTTGATCCGGGTCGCGGTTGAGCCGCTCAGTGCTCTGAGCAAAGATCGCCGCATCCGCCTTCGTACCTGTCTCGCCCGACAAAAAGGCATCAGGCACACGGACGACGTCCTCCTCGATGCTGATATGGCCTGAGATTGGTTGCAGTGCGATGCAGACCGACATTGCGCCGCAGAGCTTGATTCTCAAACTGGGAAAGCTGTCTTTCTCCCCGTCCATTAGCGCTAGCCCCAATGTGCAGTCGTCATCGGCAACTCCCAACACAAGGCTAGACCGCAAGATCTTGGAACGCAGGCTGTCCAGAATCGCATGCGCGTGTGCGCTAACGACGTCTAGAAGCAGATTGCGGATGTCAAGCGCGTGGACGTTCTAAGTGACAGAGAAAGTCGTCCTCAGTCAGCATAGACTCTGAGGAACAGCCCTTGGCTATCACTCACCACAACGAAGTTTTGTGGAGAGCCATCCTTGATGCTCTTTTCCACTCGCCAATCCACAGCCAACCGTTTCCGGTACAGAGAGTCTACGTCGTCGACCTCTGTTCCTCCAAATAGGACTTGGGCTATTGATCGAGCTGTACATCTGTTACCCTGCTCAGTCTCGATACTGATTGTGATGCTGCCTCCATTCCGCCATGACTGAGCAGCGGGCGGACGTCCGCCCCTGAGAGCGTCTGGTTTTGATCTTAATTGTCTGCAGGCAAATTTACGATAAGCTCAATCAAAAATCGCTGCTGGGACAACCTTCAAAGAACTCACGACCAGTATGTCAAGCGCAATGCCTGGGTTTGTGAATCTCGTTGCACTGAGAGATGCCCCTTCCAAAGCCCGTGACCGAGTTCGCCCGCTTGGAACGCGAGAATATCCAACTGATATTGAAGAGCTCGACTCTCTACAAAATGTATCGCGTCAGAATTATGCTTCGATCTGGCATCACACGTCTGTAGCTCACCCAAATGCCGAAAGAATTTGACGAGCGGAGGTGGCTGCCCGCTCGAGGCGGTATCCGTTGGCTCTGCTTCTGGGGGTAGCGGCGGCGGTGGAGCGAGTTCCGCATTCACCTGCTCTAGCAATAGATCCCGGTAGTGCTTCTTCGGTACGCGCGGGAAATCTAATCCCAGATAGCATAACGTTGAGTTCGAACCGCTGAAATCATCGATACGTTCCAGTAGACTCACGATCTTTCCCCGTGCCAGTAACTTTGAAGTGGAATTTGATCGTCAACAGATACCATCTTCCACTCGGATACGGTCCGTCTACCGTCAGAGATGCCTCGAACAGGTTTGGGACGTCGAAGTGCGCCCTCCCGTCCGCTGTAGAAACAATCAAATGCATTTTTAGCGATTGTGGTCCAAAAGTACGACCTGCTTTTTACCAGAATTCTTACCTATCCGATAATCCGACATTTGTAGCGGTAGAACGTCATGGCAGGACAGGCGTAATCGAATCGCATCTTCAAGCTCTTCCACAAGCTCGTCCACCGCTTTGTCGTCCATTGGCTTTTCATGCATAGCGGATGTCTGAATGCGAAAGGCCAAAGGTTTCATCAGTCATCGATAGGTTTCAGCGAAATCCAACCCTCTCGAGGAAAACAAGTACCTTGATCGTGGAAGGGAGGCGCGTATATGCGCCAGATCGCAACACGTCCATGGCGGAAAGCAAATCGAAGTTGCGTAATCTTTCGGGGTCGAGGAAGCTCGTTCAGTACAGCTTCAGCTGAGGGAATCCAGCCTTTCAAAGAGCCAACAAAACATACCTGCTGTGTGGCAGCATAGTCCGGATGCTAGTCAACTCCCTGACAGCATCTTCCGCCTGAGCAAATTGCTCGCACAACAGTCCAACCGTGTTCCGAGCCTTCTGCAGATCACCGGACAGTCGGCTCCATAGGACCAAAGCGACTAGCTTTGCTATTTGGCGCTGTACTGTGACGGCAGTTGTGAAGATCTTCTCCCGACGCTGGTCGCTGGGTAGCGAGGACATTGTTTCGGAAAGAATTTGAAGCGCCTCGTAGCCGTAGTTGCTCATCCGCTCGACAATTGCAGCAAGGGGCACGAGGTTTTCGGTTTGAGGTAGTAGCTCCGCCAAGAGCGCTTCGGGCGGAGTGTCGTCGTACATGATAGGATGGGATGCGTTCGACTTGTCGGTTCCGTTGGTTGGCGGCCACTGTATGCTGCTCAGATCATCGACCTGTCTTGCTTTGCCCTGCGCCTTCTCGCTCTTGACCGACGTCGGCAGGGATGTCGGCGGGGGCATGGCGACAGAGCTTGCAGCGGCGGCAGCAGCAGCAGCCACCCCACCCTTCAACGACCCGTGCTCGCTGATCCCGTTCGCCTGGTAGGACGACGTGGTCGAGCTTCCTCCGGCCCCGGGTATGCCACTACTTTGCTTCTGTGGCTGAGGATGTGCGTCGCCATTGACGTTCATGCCTGCACCAGGATCCGAGGCGTCGGCCAAAAGCCTCCCGCGCCCGTCTCGGGTGGTTTGGAGAGGCGATTGATCAGACCGCTAAGTGTGTGTGTTTTCGCTCGCTCGACCAAAAAGAAATACCTCCCGGATGCCGCGTCCAACTTGGGGGTCCTGTTGCCAGATTCCGACTGCGAGCGAGCTGATCCTCTTGCTCGCTGTTTCGTTCGTGCGTGCGTTCTTTGCAGTAGTCTGCGATCTTCCTCAGCTGGCCGGGCGAACGTCAGGACGTTCGATGATGGATGCGCGGAATGGATGCACGAATCGAAATGGCAGCGCGCCTCAGGCAATGCTTACATAATCACCGTCACGCGTCACGTGGCTTTGCGCAGATTGGGCGACTCAACTCGCTCTCCTCCCAAAATTTATCTCTTCGCGGGAAGAAGCTGGGAGACGACCTCAGCATACACCATACGCATACAATGGCACTGGCGATGGCAACGAGCGACATTCGCATGCTGCAGCAGCAGTTGTCGCATCTCCTCGAAGTCCTCGAAACAACCAGCACCGAGGCGCTCAAGTCCGGCTCGCCTTCAAGCATTGCAGCACTGGGTCTGACCGTAGCGCAGATCCGACAGAGCGGCGTCTTGTCCCGCTTGAGCTCGACAGCCATTGCAGGCGGCTCAGATTCGGCGGCCTCGACTCTGCAGAAACTCGTCGTGCGCTCCACCTCGCTCATCGGGACGAACTTCGCTCGGGCTGACGGGCCTTCGTCTCAGCTGAGAGGTTATCTCATCGCCTACGAAATCGCAGATCAGACCGAATTCGAAATCTGGGAGTCCAGCGCCGCTGCATGGGCACAGAGCGCCGTGAACCTGTGCGGGAGCGCAACCCTTCAGACTCCTGCTGTGCTCTTGCGGGCGGCAACACAGCTCCTCGACGCTCATATCCTCGGTGGTCCAGCAGGGCAACGGCTCGATTACAGCAGACAGGTCGTTCTGCCCAATGCTCCCAAGTTCGGCGCGGGTCTGACGCGGCTCGCAGAGATGCACATTGGTGCAGAGTCACATGAGCGCAACGATGCACTTCTGGTGAGTCATGCCTCCGTGACTGCCTTCGTGAGCAGCGATCGTATGTAGCTGAACTCCATTCTTCCTTTTTTAGGTCGACTTATTCGTCTGTTTGACAGCGCAAGTGCATCGACTTCCCAACATCTATCGCCCTTACACGTCCAGGATGCATGAGATAACCGTCAAAGTCCTGCTCGAAGACATTGCCTCAAACACGCCGACCTTCACCGCCCTCCACGCAGCCGCGGCGAGGCTTCTCATCGCTCTGCATCTGACTGGTGCAAGCAATGCATCAGCTGCGCGACGGTCAGGCTCGGCGAACGCGCCCAAGAGCACACAGGCTCAACTATGGAATGCCACGGTAGGCAGCGTCTTGCGGACAATGAACGATGCAGCTTCGGCCTGCACTTCAACTTTCAACCGGATCGACAAGAACGCTCTTCAGCAAGGTGGAGACAGGCTGTCCCTGAACATTCCCGCTGAGGACGAACATGCCCTTCATGCCGGTCTGGTATCCACCTTTGTCCGCCTCAACGGCATTCTTCACGTCATGCTCAGCTATCCGACCCTTGCTCCTGTTCCCATCCCAGCTACGGCCATTCTCGCGGGAGCATCGGAGCTTTTGTCCTTGAGCCCTCAGACGCGCATGAAGCCGGGCTCAGATGGATCCCTTCACTCCCTGCAGCAAGCAGACCTTGCAACTCTCCAAATGGCCAGCATGTCCTTGGTAGCGGTCACCATGTCCGCTTGTCAGGAAGGAGCCCAGCCATACTCTGCCAGCGTGCTCGCGACGCTGACGAATTTCGTGCAGCGGAAGATCACGGATTCGAATTTGCGCAGGCATGCGTTCAGAACCATCTCTGTTCTGCTGGGAGTTGGGTCAATACGACATGGCTCGAACGCGGTGCCGACTTCTCGTCTCAGCATCGATCCGGCAGGACGCGTTCTGACCCGACTGGCCCAAGCCTGTCTGGCTGAGGTGTCTCGGTTATTTACCTCTGCACCCCCAAGAGCTACGCAACAGGCGAATGGTGACGCGGACGGATCATCGAGGAAGGTCAAACGGCAACGGGTGTTCGAAAGCTCCGACTTGCTTGGACAGGGCACGCAAGGTGGGCCCTTCGGCGGAAAGACCGCAGAAGACTTCGAATCGGCTGCGGCAGCGGTCAACATCTTCAAGAGCATATATGCACATCTCAGCTCAAACCTTCGACCCGCTCATGCAGACCTTTCGCAGACTGGGGTCCTTCTTCTCATCGCTCTGTCGGAACTCCTTCTGAATGGTAATGGGATGGGTGGCTCGAGTGTGTCGGCAGAAGCTGCTTTGGAGCACGCCCGTATCTTACTTGCGACAACGACTATGACTGTTCTCTCGCAGGTGCTCAGTATGGCTTCCGGTCGATTGCTCAGTCTTGCAGCAAGTCGGACATGGACGGTTCTACAGATGGGCAGACGGTCTCCTTCGACTTCAATACGGGCTGCGGCTCTGGAAGGACTCTCAGTCCTCGACCAGATCGTCCATCCGCGCATCCCCTCACTGCTGCCTCTCCGGCTTGCCTCAGAGGAAGATATTGGAAATGAGGCTGCGCAGTGGGGCGACGAGGAACGGAAAATTGGTCAAGCCGAGATGGACGACGTCCGAGGTGTTTCGGAGCGAGAAGCTATGAAGATGGTTCTGGATGTCGTTCCTGCTCTTGCAACCGAGCAGCTCGATTCGGCAAGGAATGCCACTACGGAACCTGTGGCTTCAAAGCAGTCATCTCATAACTTGACTGCCAGCGACTCTCATCATGCGATGCTTCATCATCATCACTCCCACGGGCAAGGAGGTCAGTTCACAGCAGGCCGTGCATCACCGGATCCCGTGAAGCCCTTGCATCGACCAAGCACACCGCGGATCGGCAGTCCATCACCGGTACGCAAAGCCTTCCCAGACCGCGCCGAGGAGCAGCGAGCTCCGGAGACTCCATCGAAACGGGCGAGGGAGGTCATGGTGGCAGACGTGGAAGCAGTTTCTGCCGGAGATCAAGTTGAGGACGTTGAGGACGAGGGGGAAGGAATGCGATTGGGAACGCAAAGCACGGCAGTTCCGCTTCAGGGTCAATCTGCTCAGAAGGGGCTGCAGCAGGCGATGCCTCTCGGTGGCGCGGATGATTCGGACGAGGATGAGGATATGCCACAGATTGACATGGGCTCTGATGAAGAAGGGGAGAATTAATCATTTCATTATTCAAAGCAGCAATGGCAAGACCCTTTGATCTGCCATCTTCCGTCCGCAACTCCATCTACTTTACACCAAAATGACTCAAGATCGTCCAGCCTCATTCAGCATCACCGTCTCATCTCTACCTCCTGGCCAGCAGCTGCACTTGACCGCTCAAGTGACCACAGCTGAGAAGAAGGCGACCCTGAGCGGCAAGCAAAAGCCTTCGACCATCCGCGCTGATTCACAAGATGAGGATGCATTCTATGAATCACAATGGAGACGAAGACAGTGACGCTCCGAGCGCCTGACGCACGCAACTTCTATCGTTGTTAAACGCGCGCGCCTCAGTCTCTCAGTAGCATCAATGGCCCGCTCTCTCTCTCTCGACATCGCCAATCATGCAATCCCACTCCTTGTACGTTCGATGAAGTCGATGAGATTGCATTGACTGGAGGAAAGCACTTGAAAGAAGCTTTCCGAGTCTCTCGGGGTCGATCCCGATGACGAACGGGTGTTCGATCACACCAAGCACCCTCACAGGGTTCGAGAAGACTCGGTCTCGACTGAGCCGCTGAGCCAGTGATAAAAAGGCTGATCGATCTTCTTTCATCTCCTTCCTCCCGTCCATCAGCACCCCCGTCTCTTCTCAACCACACGCACAGACACAGACGCTTACACACGCACCACACTACACACACCCACCCATCACATCACTACACACCTCTCATCAACATGTCCGAGCCTTCCAAGATCTCTGGAGCCACCGAGTCCGTCCTGGGTACCGCCAAGGAGATGGCCGGTCAGGCGCTTGGTTACGTCGCGCCGGAGACCAGTGCTTCTCTCGAGAAGACGGGCGCACAGCAGCACGCCATAGGCGAAACAGAGACCAAGGCTGCGCAGGCGCAAGGCTATGTCGAGGGTGAGTTGCTTCCTTTGATATCTGCTCTATCCATGCATGTTCTGACTTTGCCACTCTCCCCTTCGCTCCTTTCCCGATACCTCAGGCATGGTCGACAAGGCCACTGGCAAGAAGGACAGCATTGTCGGCGCAGTGACTGGTGATGAGATGCAGGAGGCCCAAGGCTCTGCCAAGGAGGCGAAGGGTGATATCAAGACCTCAATCAACAATCCTACCACTTGAAGTACTACCAGTAGTAGCAGCAGCAGCAGCATCGGCAGCAACAACAGCATCAGCAGCAACAACAGCATCAGCAGCAGCAACAACAGCATCAGCAGCAACAACAACAGCACCAGCAGCAACAGCCTCAGTCCCTTCTCCTCTGGCATCGTGAAAGTTCCCTCAACAGTCGTTCCGTTCCATTCCCTTTCGTTTTCTTCCCTTTCTTCAAGCGTCATACATCACACGTCACCCTGTCCCCCTGTCACCCTCTCTCCGTTCCCTCCTCTCGTCAAGTCGCAATCAATGTCCCCTCTTCCGTCGTCTCCCTTTCACTTTGACCTACTGTCCGACGCGCTGATGACCGTGGCAGTCGCATGAGACAGGATGCAGTTGGGAAGACTGAGGAAGAGAGCCATCATTGATCCTCGTCCTACGCCCAAGAGAAGACAACTGGCTGGCGGTGTCCGGGGCAAAAGAACAGCAGCATGATATATTCCGTACGCTTTCAACACTCCGATTGCAATCACTGTACCTTTCAGAGTCGCATACATACACGCGCCTCGAAGGCACTTGCCGACTCTCAAAGACAAGTCTCGATGGTACACACTGCTGGAATGACTTCCCCACCCATGCTCCAGTTGGTGCTGGTAGCTTTTCGGACGGTGTTTCTCGTTCGCTCTTCTTGGTTACAGTCTCGCGCCTTACGCCTCATGCACATGCAGCGTCTTGATCTTTTCTCTTCGTCAAATCGTCGAATCTGGATGCTGAATGGGAATGCAGAGCGTGGAGGTCTGGAAGACCGTGGGAAATTCATATTCCATAGTCTACATATGTGCATATGTGCATGCTGATCGAACACGCGCCCCTTTGAAATTGTACTCGTGGTTGACTGACATCGAAGGGACTGGAAAGAAAAAAGAGGACGAGAAAGGAAAGGAAGACGATGTTGAGATTTGAGATTTGAGATTGGGCAGCAGAATGGTGATTTTGATCTTTGCTCAACAATCAGCCGCGGGGGATCGTGGGTGTGGAGGACCGTGGGAAATTCATAGTTCATGAAGGCCGCCATTGTAAACTAGGCTGAAGACGACTAGAGACACCGCCAAGCAGAGCAAACAGAAGGCGCATCCATAGAAATCCCTTCATACCTGGGCGAAAGGGTGCCGATCCAGCGAACTGTACCAGAACAGTTAAATGGGGGTATATTTGCAAGTCTAAGAAGCAGGAATAGGCACATCAAAAGTGCATCGAGTACGCCCCTCCGCCTATGCCAGTGTAGTCAAAACCATCATCGTCCGATTCATCTTCTTCTGCGACCTCTTCATCCAGAGGAACACACTGGATAAAGCAAATGGACGGCCATCAAAGTACGTTAGAGACCTGGAACTGAGCATGTGAGAGAAGATCACTTACCACAAGCTCGATGAAGCCATGACCGTCACCTCTCATTGACGCCCCGGCAGGAAGGAGGGACTTCTTGATCGTCGGATCGGCACCTGTTCCCGTCCCCCTTGGCATGAGGAACTGCATGGAGAGCATCCCGCGTTTGTCGGTCCTCATGGACACTTTGAGTGAGACTTGAAGGGCTTTTATAGCTTGGTGAAGGTGAGAGAAGCGGTAGCTGTTTAATAGAGGTAAAGAAAGTAAGGAAGTGTGTGGAGTTGAATCTCCCTGCAGGTGATGCGATTCGATTGGGATTCCCATAGACTCACCTATTCACAGTTGCTTTTTTGCACTCAAACATATCCATCATGCTGTTCTCCCTCGGCAAGTCGATCTTTCACGTTGCAGGGGTAAGAAGGGAGGATTCAATAAGGGTAAACAAATGAATGCGGACATTGAGCTTAGTACTTACCTCTACGGCCCCGAAGTCTGCATCAGCAGTGAGTTTGAGGGAGTCCTTTGTTCTCATTCTTCTCGGACGAGGTCCACCGATTGCAGGTCCTCCTCGATCGGTGGGGAGGAAATGCAAGGTAACCTTGGACGCGGAGGAGTCGATGACTTCGATAGCCTCTTGCAGCCATTCAGACTTGGAATAGATAAAGAAATGAGCCACGAGAAGAAGAATCAGCTGTCTGCACGGATGGCTGTATGCACTGGCCGAAGCTTACCTTCATGATGACTTGTGCCACGCATGAATCTCGATCGAATGCGTAGTCGGAGTTGAGACTCGGCTCAAACGTCGCTAGAGAGCACTGCGTAGACACGTCATTCTCTTCCATGCTGTAAATGAAGAGAGCAGAGTGAGTGAGTGTTGAGATATATCCGTGTGCTGAGACTTAGAGAGAGGACTGACATGAGCATCAAGGGAGATCCATGCCCTGCATACTTCATCAGCATGGATGTGGGACCAGAATGTGACCAGTCGCGCCCACCCCCGCCGCCGGCGCCGTCTTGATGTTCTGTGGAGCCATCTTTGTCTCCAAATCCGGTTCCGAAGCGTCTTTTCCAACCTTCCGTTCCTTTACCTCCTGCGGCTCCGTCGAAACGATCCGTTCGACGATACTGTTGGTGGCCTCGATTTTGACCGTGTGTACCACCTCCTGCTCCTGCGGCGGTGGAGGTGGAGGACGAAAACGAAGTTCCAGCGCTGTTGGCCTTGATGGTGGACGCTCCTCCGAAAATGTCAATGGCCTCCAGAAAGGAATGTAGGTTGATTTCGAACTGTACCCTGTCTTCCGAAGATGACGAGTCTGGGCCGTCATCCACTGAGGTGAGGCCCGTGAAGTTTCCATCGTCGACGGAGTCAAGGGTGAAGTTGGTCTCCGGATCTTGATTTGCTGATCTTGCTGGTTTGAGATTCACGTCGAAAGTAGAGAATAAAGGCGCATGGACCCATGCTTTGGCTATGCAAATGGGCCAAGATCCCAGTAATGAGCAGGTGTCCAGCATTTATTGGAAGGGCCCGAGCGCAGAAAAGGTGTGGAAGCTCACCGTGAACGCATCGGTCGTACTCGGTGATGAATGTCAGACCAGCTTCTTCGACCCAGATGGTGGCATGCTGATGATGATTGCCACTTCGAGTCAGCTGTCTATTCTCCACTTATTGCACTACTGACGGGGACGTGTGTCGAATACTGACTGCGGCATGTGCGATGGGACGGATGAGACTTGCGAGAGAGCGAACATCCTCGACCTTGGCCCGAAGGACCTGTGAAGAAGCAGAGAGTATGTCAGCCATGTCTCTTTCACCGAAATACAACACAGACACGCACTGGAGGATTTCCATTACTCCGCCTGGAAGAAGCAGCTGCATTTGTGCCAAACATCTCTTTCCCCTCCTTCTCGCCTTATCGTCTTTTTTCGAAGCGAAGACGTCTCCAAAACTGGACTCTGTCCAACTGAGAGAGATGGGAGGAGCCGAGGAGGGTTGTGTGGATTCTATTTACCGTGAGGTTGATGAGGAGGAGGGGGTTGCCCGAATTAACCCCGGATATGTATGCAACCCTGATCTCGGCGGCATAAGTTTCTGCGAAGCCTTCCAAGTAGTGAAGTGAAGTGAAGTTTCCGCAGCCTCGGGTGTTGGAGTGCTCGGAAGACAGGATACAGGATGAAGCGATGAAGATGAGAAAGGGCTTCCATGCGAGGGGCTCCTGGGTGCGTTGACAGAGAGAGAGAGAGGAAGAAGAGACGATCACCTTGTACACACTGGGGAGACTTTTTCTTTCTGTTGTACGTAGACGACGAAAATTCATTTGCTGTGCCTGTCAAGTTTAATGACTTCCGCCCGCCCAATTTCCTGCTGAGAACAAAGCAGGAAATAGGCTTGTGCGGAGAGCGAGACACCTCCTCTCATCTCCTTTCTGTCACTTTCCTTCACCTCTTTCACCACCACTTCCCTCTCATCAAGCACCCACCCACCAGACAGCAACACCCAACACACACACACGCGCGCAAGCAAAGATCAAATGGGCAACTGCTTCTCATCCGACAGCTCTGAATCGCCAGAGGCAAAACAGAGCAAGGGAATCGACAAAACCATCAAGGACGATGAAAAACGACTTGCACGCGAAATCAAGGTCCTCCTCCTCGGCGCAGGAGAAAGTGGGAAGTCAACACTCCTCAAGACCATGCGCATCATCCACGAAATCCCCTTCACTTCCACAGAGCGAGAACACTTCCGCCGTCTCGTCTTCGTCAACCTCGTCCAGAGCATGAAGGCCGTCCTCGACGCGATGGAAGATTGGGGAGGAGAGTTCGAGCACCCACAATGTCAGGTACGCGTTTTCCTCTGTCTCTCTATCTACATGTGCGCGCGCGTCGATCCAATACCACGATGCTGACACTCTTACTCCTTCTTCATTCCGCTCCTTCAGCGCTATCTACACCTCTTCATCTCTTATCCAGATATCGCCGAAGAGCAGACGTTCCCCATGGAATACTACGAGCCACTCATGCTCCTCTGGAACGATAAGGGCGTGCAAAAGGCATACTCTAGGGGGAACGAAGCTGCAGTACCAGAAAAGTGAGTTCTGCTCATCATCTCATCTTTCTCGCCCCTCCCGCTCGGTTCGTTTGCAAAAATAATCGGGACTGGCGGCATTTTTTTTCGATCACATCATTCTGACCCTTTCCTTCTTTTGCCCAACTTCCTCATCGCGTCAATCCACTCCCCTCTACAGTATGGCATAGTGAGTGGCACCCGCGCTTTCTTCCCTTGCGGAAGCGCATGAATGCTGACTTTTTCTTTTGCCATCTGTCCCCACCCTTCCCCCAAACAGCTTCTACGCAGATCTAGATCGCTTCTTCCACCCAAAGTACACTCCCTCCGACGCAGACATCCTCAGATGCAGGCACAAGACAACAGGCATCATCGAGACCACCTTCCCCATCGAGGACCGCATGTATCGCATCTTCGACGTCGGCGGACAACGCTCCGAGCGCAAGAAGTGGATCCACTGCTTCGAAGGCGTCACAGCTGTGCTATTCTTGGTTGCTCTCTCAGGATATGATAGCTGCCTGGTGGAGGACAAGGATTCGGTGAGATTGCGTTTCTGCGGAGTTGGAGTGCTTGAGAAGCTAGCTGACAACTCGTCGCGTCCACCTTCAGAATCAAATGCAAGAGGCCCTGATGCTGTTCGACTCAATCTGCAACAGCAAATGGTTCTTACGGACATCAATGGTACGCGTACAATATCTCCTGTCAAAGCGCAATTGACAGATCTGAGCAATCCTTTCTGACTACATGCATCTCCAACATCTTCTGTCCACAAACAGATCCTCTTCCTAAACAAAGTCGACATCTTCCGAACCAAGATACACCAATCCAGCATCAAACACTACTTCCCAGACTACGCAGGCGACGAGACCGACTTCAATGCGGCGAGAAATTACTTTAAACAGCGCTTCTGCAGGTTAAATCGGTCACCTAGCAAGGAGATCTACCCGAGTTTCACGAATGCAACAGACCCAACGTTGCTCAAGACGGTCATGACCTCGATCACGGACATCATCCTGTGAGTAGAGTTTCTTTCGCGTAGATGTGCAAGACAGCACTGACGCGTTTGGAATCATGGACCCTTTTTCAACTGTCTCTGTCAACGCGATGCCTTTCCCGTCATTCAGAACAAGTAAGTCCTCTGGTGCCTCTTCAGTGAAAGTTGTTCGCATGAATGTCACTCATCGCGCTTTTCTTCCCCTCAAAAACCCAGATTCGCTACAAGACTTGATTTTGTGAGGACGCGAGGGGAGAGCTCAAGGCCGGACTTACCCGAATCGTGGCCCTCGTCTCTATCCCCGTCTCTTTCCTGTCTTTTCCGCGCGTTTCTCATCTCGGCCCTCAAGATCAACCCGGAAACCCGCCGCACCCAATTTCTCGTGACCATATCCTGCAAGCCCGATACCCAAGCCCGACCGGCATTCGTTGAACCAACCAAACCCAAAAAGCGCGCCTACGAGCCTTCAAGATGACTTATCAGATATCAATTTTCCCAACCTCCGCTTCTCTTCTCTCTCCTCACGGCCTCAAGCTTTTCGATCTTGAAGTCATGCGGCGCGGGATGGGAAGAGCGGGCATTCCCCCCTTCCTTGTCGTGTGGAACCCGGATTGTGCGGGGCAGTTTCGCCTACGTCTCCCTTATACTATGCAAATAGGGCAGTCGTCGCCCTGTTTTTGGCTTCTTTTCCTCCGACTCGTTCTTTCAAGGTCCCCCGGCCCGTTTGCCCTTCGCCTTCCCACCCTTTTCGGCTTCGACATTCGGCCCCCCTACCTCAACTTGGTCACGGATCCCCCCTCCCGACTAACTTCCCAATCGACGTCGCCCGCGCGGGGAAGGGGATCGGCTTTATTCAAACACCATGGATTCCACTACCTTTCCCCTATTTTGGTCCCATTTCACCACTGGCCCCTCCCGTTCTCCGTCCTCTCTCTCTTCATACACACACGCACACGCACACACACCAAACATACACAACCTTCAACGGTAGATCGGGCTTTCCTGCGCTTCATTCCCACGGCAGGCAAGCGGGCAATCTCGTCGATCTCCCAAAGCATCACAAAATCCACGGCTTCCCTTTCCCAACCACATCCAACCTCAACCCTATACATGCTCCCTCTGATCACCGCGAAGCTCAGAGGGGTGACTTTTTCTTCTTCTCTCTTCTTCGTCTTTCATGACGAGTCCGACCTTCCCAAAACGCACGGCAGAAGGTCTGGTCGTAAGCAAGTCTATCTGAGCCATACTGGCTGGGCCAGGGCCAGTGCCAGTGCCAGAGGCAGCCGGTCAGGGTGATCCGGGCGGGCGTCGTCTTTTTCAAGTCCTTCATTTCGATCTTTACACATATAGCATCGCCATCAGGCACCTCACAGGGGGATCTCACACGGGGGGGAGCGCGCCACCTTTACATCATTCATTTTGTATTTCTAAAACCTGTCTTTCTTCCTCCCCGTCCGAACCACCTCCCTCCCTCCAACCTCTCAGGCGCGCGTTGGACCAGCCCCACCTTTCCTGTCCAAACACAACTCGATCCCAAGTTCCACGGTCATCTTCTCTGTCCACTCTCCCAAATCCTTATAAAGATATACAAGCATCGTTTTCGTCATGGTCCTTCCTCAGCCCTGCCCGTCTCCTGAATGTTCGTGCGGCCACAGACTGAAACGAGGACGGAAGACGCAGAGAGAGCTTTTGTATGTCGACAATCAAAAGAGAGAGAGAGAACAGAAGTTATGTACCACATTCAAACGCGAAGATCCAAGCTCCAAGCGTCCGAAAGCCGATCGTTCCCTTCATTCAGGCCGCCGTGTATAACGATCTGGAGCGATCGCTCTCCCGTCGAGACGGCATCAAAGGCGAACCAGCCTCGAGGTTCGGGTGTTTTGGTGAACGAAGAGGCTGGCTGGAGGGAGATGGCCGTGAAGGTGAAGGAGGGCGTATCAGGCGTGGGCGGGTGGGAGGCGGTGAGGAGGTAAGTATCCGCGAGGAACTGAAAGGGATTCGGAATAAGGTGAGAGGTTGAGCCGGAAGTATGATGCGTAATGTGCTCCGGATAGGATATCAGGAGGGACTCACCTTGCCCGCACCGTCGTGTCCCAACTCCTTCGGCGCACCCTCCCCCTCACCGAAGAGGAGCACACCTAGAACCCGCTTCGTGACCTTCTCTCCCCGCTCTTCTACTTCAAGGATAGGAGCGGTCGGGAAGGGAACGAGGCCGTGCACGCTTCGCTTGGGAGGTTCTTTGGCTCCGTCGGAAGAGAGTGGGGCTGGGTAGGAAGTCCAGCTGTCTTTGGTAGGGTCGTAGATGTCGAGCGGTCCTCCTAGCTCTTCCCTGTGAATTGATGAGACGAACATCAGCATGAAAACAGGAGTCATCATTTGGACGCTTCGTCAATCTCTTCACTCACCCGCAGAATCCGCCCCAGCGGGCTAGGACGGTGGTCTCCTTTGAGTCCGTGAAGGGGGAAGGGATGGCTGCAATTACTGTACCTCCGCGCTGGGGTCCCGGCGCGTCGGCGAGAGCTTGCCAACGACAGGTCTTCAAGTCAAGCGCGTGCAATGTCGAGAGTCTCCCTATCATCAGAACATCACAAGATCAGCATACGCGTCGACGGAATGTTTTGAATTCCTTTGTACATCGCACGAGAGGGGGAGGGGGGCAGAACTCACCAGACTCAGGACATCCCGCATGGACATAGAGCTTCCCCGCAGCCACCGTTGCAGAGTGGTAGCTCCGAGGCATCGGCCTCTCCCCCGTCGTCTCAAACCTCTCCCAGCTCTTCTCCCCAACTGAAAATCTCCAAATGGACGTCTCCTCCTCCCCACCCAACGGAGCCATATCCTTCCCACCCCTCCCACCCCACAACCACACATACCCATTCCCACAGGCCGTAAGACTAGCCCCGACTCTAGGCGCAGGCCAGGCGACACCTTCCTCCGCCTCCCTAGGCCGAGTCAGCACGTCCGTCGCTTCCGAATCTTCCGGATTGGCCGAGTTGAGATCCCGGATGACGCGCAGTTCGTCGCCGACTGGTTGGCGCGGCTTGAATTCGCCGCCGAAGAGGTAGGCTTGGTTGGAGGTGGGGTCGATTGCGAGAGCATGGGAGGAGAGGGAGATTGGGTAGGCGGCTAGGGTCGTTAGGGACGGAACGAAGTGGCAGGGCAGAGCGCGAGCGCGCAGGGTTGGCGCGGCGGCAGCGGGGGTAGAAGAAGTCATGATGGCACGACGAAATGGGGTGCGAAGTAGCAGACTTTCAGGAAGGGGAGTTCTGGATATCAAACAGAGGCGCGAGAAGGGGTAGAAGAGCATTCACCAGGGGAAGGTAGGGATTCCTGATAAGTAGATGCGAAGGAGAATGTCGTAGCTCAGCTGGAACATGGGCATGTCATCCATTGCTGACACTACTCATAAGAAGGCGAGCATCGAGCATTCGGGCATCGACATCATCATCGACCTCGATTCACGCACTGACTGCAGTTCTTGGGTTGCTTAGCCGCGACCGAAGAGGTGCTCGTTTTTGGAATTCATTCCTCGCGGTAAACACCGAACACCTGGTGAGGCAAAAGGGCATGTTTTTCTCGTAAATTTCTGCGATTTTTTGGGAGTTTTGAGGAAAGAGAGAGAGGAAGACAGCAACGAGAAAAAAGAAGCGTGCGGAAGAGAAGTTCGGGGCGAAAGCGTCGTGGAGTCGGAGGGAAAAGAGGTTCAGGGGGGAAGGGCGGAAAGGCAGGATACCTTTCTGAAGAGGGGGCGGACCGTTTGGACGTTTCGTCGAGGTGGGTTCACAGCCGTGGTCGAGGGAAGGTCGAAGTGGAGCCAGGTTGGACATGAAGAATCCTCATCCGCCCCGCCCGCCCACGGATTGGATGCATTGAGGGTACGAGTAAAGAGAGGGTCCGTCTTGTTGTGCAACCGACAAGGCGAAGCGAGCACGAGGTGAGACGGAGAAAAGCATCGACCGGGGCGAAAGCGCGGTGCTTGTGATTCTTGAAGGGTTTGTCGCGCCATTTTTTTTTTTGGAGTTTGTTTGTTGTGTGTTCGTTGGGTTTGAAGAGTTGCGCGGGTAAGTGCAGGGGTTGGCGAAGATCAGGCTGGAACGCGCCGTGAAGGGCATCGCGAGACAAGAGCTCGTAAACGTGGAGGAACTCGAAGATCCGTCGCTAGAGAATTCGGGAAAGGGTGGTCTTGCCCATCATGAAAAATCCTGGAGTGCAGCATCCTCACTGCTGCTTGCTGTGAAGGACAAGACCGCATTCCGTGACTTGTCAGTAACTGTGCCGTCGAATCCGTATTCAAAACGCGGACAAAGGCACTTACCACTCCTGAGGCTCCTGCGAGCCGGCCATGTTTGAACCAGCGCTCACGCCATACCGTTTGGGGCCGTCCTCCTCGTCCTCCTCTTCCTGCATGACCATTGTAGGAGAGCGGTGCAGGGATGGAAGGAATGGAAAGAAATACAGAGAAATTCATAGTCAGTCATGTGTCAATCTCGTAGCTGTGAAATCCGAGAGGGAAGAGAGGACAGTAAACGCGTAGAAAAGAGAAAAAAAAGGGAGAAAAGTAAGGGGAAACAGTAGGGTAAAGAAGCCATCTCCGACTCGGTTCTTTTTGCTCTTCTCCTCGTCCACAGGACGATACGCAGACGACCGGAAACAGCCACAAACTGCGGTTCAGAGAGAGAGAGAATAGTTGGGAGCAGCGAAAGCTAGTAGTGATCTCGGCGGTTTGGTACTTTTTTGGGGGGGAGGGTAGAGAATGGCTTTTTGGGAGGGTGCGCGAGAAGGGAATATTTTTGAAAGGGGAAGCGTGTGTGAAATGAAAGGATACGTAGAGCCGGGCAGGGGACGCAAAAGGAATGGAAGAGAGTCCCAACCCCGCGAGACGGACTCGCGAGGAGCCGTCAGGTGCGACGGTGGACAAAGCCAAGGGGACGAAGAGTCGAGGTAGAAGGAAGAATGAAAGTAGGGGATGGCAGGCAACGCCAAAGGGAGCAAGGGATGAAGTAGAAGTGGGGGAAAAAAGGGAGGGAAAGACGGCTCTCAGAAGCTCACGTCATCTTCATCATCCTCGTCATCGAACTCGTCGTCGTCAAAGTCGTCCAAGCCGTCGTGCAGGAGCGCCTTGCCTGTGAAGTAGTCGACAGCGTGAGGGATGATGCGGTCCTTGAGGTCCTCGCCGATCTGGTAGTCGAGCTCAAGTCGGGAGTCGAGCCTGTGGGGGTCCGAAAATCAAGCGAAACGCGGGCGCAGCAAGGAAGAAGAAGAGAAGGAAAGATAGGGTCAGATGAAGTACGAATGAGACGGGTCTCTCATCTCATTTGTGAGATCAAGTCAAGACCCCGAATAGTCGCACAAAAAGGAACTCACTCTTCCAGGGCCTCCTCATCCTCAATGTCCTCATCTTCTGCTGGCGGCTTAGGGGGCGAGAAGAAGTTGAAGAACGACTCGACCGGTACTGTGCGCTTGACAGTTCGGGTCTGGTTGGTGTTCTTGTTCCGTTGCTTCTTGGTCTCGATCTTGTGGGTGAGGTCCTTGCCTTCCTTCCAGGTGATCTTGCAACCCTCAGCGTGGTCGTAGACGAGGTCACCGGAGAATCCAACCTCGTCCTGGTAGTAGTAGGTCTTCGTGAGGGAAGTTTCGGAGAAGAAGTCGTTCTTGGACGCGTCGAAGACGAACTCAAGCTTGAAACCAGCCTCGTCGGTGAGGTAGGTCATGCGGACATCGAGGAGGTGACGCAATGCCTCCTCATCGGCCTCGGTGATGAGTTCGGAGATGGAAGCGTGGTTTTTGAGAGCGGTGAGCCAGAATTCGGGGATACCAGACTCGGCATCGGCGGGGGGTTGAGCGGTTGCAAGCGATACTTTTGGCCCTGCATCCTCGTCCTCCTCGTCATCGTCATCCACCTCGTCCGACTTCTCACCCGCAGTAACCTCCTCAGCGGTGGGCTCGGCCTTACCCTGGACAATCTCGGCACGACGTTGGTAGAGCGGTCGGTACTTCTCTGCGTATTTCTTCTCAAGCTCGAGGATCTCCTTCTGGAAGGCAGCCTCGACCTTGGTGTGCTCGACCTGGACACCCTTGAGACCTTCAATGCGGCGCTTGATGTGTTCGGGGAGAGATTCGATGTAGCCAGATGAGCGACCGACGAGGGTCGACAGCCGGCTTTGCACGATGGCAGCGAGAGCAGGGTTACCAGCGAGGGCGGCGGCGGAGACGTCTACATCAGAGAGGGAAGAGCGAACAAATTCATCAGTCTCCAAAATTCCACGGAAAATTCCCATCCGATCTGTGGCGGAGTCCTCCACTTACCCTCATCCTCCTCCTCGCCGATGGTGCCAACGGTGGGGCGGGAGAGAGCTTCCCTCGTCAATGGTGCGTTGGCCATGGGAGTGTTTTGTGGGGTGGGAGCGACGAGCTCCTCAGCCTTCCTGTAAGCGGTGCGAAGCAGATATCAGCAACTGGGCGAATCTGGCAGTGTGCATGCATGCATACATGCGCGTGACGAAGCGGCCGGCAACTCCTTTGGAAGCTCAGCACGGCGCATCCTTCATCCCCCGGCCGCTTCATCGCGCTGCCAAACACAGCAGCTAGAAGATAGAGACTTACTTTCCGATCTCGACGTTGCTCGACATGGTTGGATGTGAAGGTGTTGGTGGTTGGGGAGAGTTGTGGGATTTTTTCTTGGTGAAGTGAGGCCGGATGTGGTCCGAGTGGGGTTCGTGGCAAGGCCGTCCTTCGACCGATGGGGGAAGCGTGTCCGTAAGAGTAGAGGAAGCTCGAGGCTAAGCGCGTAGGGTGAAGAGCTTCTTTGCGAGGGTCGTCACTGAGCTCGAGGTGGTACGGAAGATGTTGAGGGTGTCGACGGGGGGACGCCCGAGAGGTTTTTTTGAGCTCTGTGCTTTGCAGCAACAACAAGGCGGTGAACAAGTGGATGATCATGCGGCCATGTGGCGAGCCCAACAAGACAGACGCACGGGTCACAGCAGCCTGCATATCGTACACCGAGCACAGAACGAGAAGGTTGGGTAGCAGACGGCGTCGACGCGTGGTATGTGATTACCGGAACAATGAAAGGCAACAGAGATGATATAGAGGGGCAAGAGAAGATGTTGATAGGTAGATCCTAAGCAGTAGCGATCATGCACGCTTCGCACGCTGCACCCGCAACGGAAGACCATCGTCGCCCAACAGGCTCTCGCCGTCATTGGCACCCTGGCCGAGAACCTGGGGACCGTCGCCAACTTGGGTGTGGATCAGTCTGCGCACAGCGCCAGCTTCGTGCACTGGGATGACGTTGGACTTGAACGTTGGTGGGAGCGAGGTCGGGAGATCGACGGGATCTTGAGCACCGCGGTGCGAGGCCTTCTCGCCCTTGCCCAGGAGGTTGAACTGTATCGAGGCGCGCGTGTCAGCTTTCCCAGGCAGGATTGATAATAATTGCACTATAGAAATCACTCACAGTGTCATCGAAGTCGGCGTTGGGAAAGTAGTGTCGGATCAGCTGGAGCACAAGGGGGATGTTCTCCTTTGGCGCGAAGAGAACCGCATTTGGCCCCGCATCGTACGTGTATGCGGCAACGTGGTGTCCCCCAGGCTCAGCAAGAGCAGCCCGGTTGAGCTCCTCAACCAGCTGGACAATAGCACGACTGACATCGTTCATGTAGAAGATGGGAGGGCTCGTGTCGAGGCAGCAAGCATGGAAGTTGTTCGAGTCGTCCATGGTGATACGCGCCAAGACGTCAAAGTCACGCGCGGCAATGGCCTCCTTAATCTTGTTCATCCTCGCCGGGACGACGTTGCGGATACGCTCCTGCAACAGGGGAGAGGTCGCGACGGTACGCTGCATGCCTGCTGTCGATGGTGTGCCCTTCTTGGCATCGTCCACCACACAGATGAGAGCCTGGAGATCAGGCCAGTGCTCCCGCGGGGCAACCTGAACCGCAAGGGAATCTTGACCGGTAGGGTCCGTGCCAGCCTGCCAGGCGACAAAGCCGCCAAAGATGGAGCGACAGGCCGACCCACTGCCCTGTCGTGCGATTCGGCTCAGCTCGGACGCTGAGAGCACAGGTTCCCGGAGCTCGTACAGGACACTGAGCGTGAACGCAAGCGCAGCGAAGCCGGAAGCTGATGATGCCAGTCCAGCGGCGGTAGGGAAGTTGTTCTCCGATGCGATGTGCAGGGGCCATTCCGATACCTTGGGTGCGGAGCTGTCCTTAGCTTCGAGTTTGACACGCAGGGCACGCATTTCGGAGATGCATCGACCAAGACGACCACTGGCGCCAATCTCCTCCTCTACGCCGTTCAGCCAGAGCTTGTCGCCGCCTTCGAACTTGGCATCGGCGCGCGCGGTTGTGGTTGAGCGGAGGTGGTTCTGGTCGAGGGTGACGGAAAGGGAGTCGTTGGTCGGGAGAATGAGAGCCTCGGCGCCGAGTCGCTTTCCCCAGTACTTGCAGAGGGCAAGGTTGGGGGGCGCGGAGCATGTAGCCTGGTAGCGATCTGTGGAAGTCATCGTTGCGTTCGTTGCTGTCAAGGTGGGTGGGATGAGGTGTGCGTTTCCCCAAAGACCAACAGCGGCAGATCATTCGACCTTTTCTTCTTGGGCGACGCGCTCCAGTCACGTGCCTCAAAACGCGTCCACGTGGCGCGTCTCGCAGGAGAAAAAGGCTCCGACGCGATCGCCCACTCCGTCATCGTGCCTTTGGAAACCGCTGGCGCAAAAAATACGCGTTCCTTCTTCCCTTCCTCCAACTTCGCAACGCGTTCAATCCTCAAGTAAACATGGCAGTCAATTCCTATGCGGATGCTGCCTCGAACGCGGTGCGCGACTCCGCGTCCTCGGCGTATTCCCAGCTGAAGCCAGACGCGCACACTCTCAGCCTCCTCCGGGACGTGATCCGAACCGCGTCCGAGCCTCACATTCTCAACTACCTCGTATACCCACTCGGCCTCGTTGGACTCAGTCTCTTCCTCGTGCGCTACTCGGTCTTTGCATCCGCACGCGCAAAGAGTGACTACTCTCTCGACCGCGATGCCATCCGCTTCTTCTCCGTGATCGGCTTGGTCTCAGCAGCCATCAGCGTCAACTAGTGAGTTACCTGTCTTCTAATCACCCTTTGTGCGTCCCAACAATAGCTGAGCATCAATCTACTTCCCTCGCAGCTTTGTGAAGAACTCGGTATGGTCCTTCGAAGAGTTCAAGGATCGTGCCCATCTCGTCGGCAACCTCATCAGCCCACTGCCCAACCCAGCCGACCATCCACACCCTCTCACCGTGCTCGGAGCCCACATTCAACGATCCATCGACTGGCTCTACGACTCGCAGCCGATCACCGAAGCATTCAAGTCACTTGTCGCTCACGAAGGTATCTGGTTCTGGACTGCCGAGCGTCTCGTCCTAATCTCCGGCGCGTGGCTCGTACTCCTCCAAGGCGAAGGACACCGCCTGGTCTTACCCTATCGTGCATTGTACGCGGTGATCGCTCTTCTCGGACCCATCGCCCTCGCACAATCCCTGTTCTTCCTTGCTCTCCTTACACGCGCCGTACCAGATGGAACACTTTCCAACTCGGTCGACTTCATCCTCGCCGCAGACCCCAAGGGCGGCTTCCACGCGCTCTCCGAAGCTTCCAAGCAGGCTGCGGCAGCAGGGCATGCGCCTGGCACAGCGGTCACCTCAACTCGTACCACCACGGTGACTTCGACCCGTAGTCGATTTGCGCGAAGAGGCCTGGAACGCAGCCCGTCCCAGCTGGCCATGCCCCCGCCAAATGACGCACCCCTGGCCAGTGAAGTGCTCCCTAATGGGCAGGAGCTCCAGGAAGAGATCGTGGAGGAGCAACAGCTCACAGCAGGCGAGCTAGACCTCGACCCGCCTTATCATGTCCTTTCTCACCTCACCCTCTGGCTCACCTACTTTGCTGCCTCTATAATGCTCTGGAACGGCGGACGAGCGGCGTTCGACGTCGTGCATGCTCGAGAAGTCTATTCATTCTTCGCTCTCAGCGTGCTTGCGCCCTTCTTGCTCCCTCTTATCCTTCGTCTGCCCACATCGCTTCCTCATCGTATGGCCGGGACGCTCGAACATCTTCACAATCACGCCAAGGATGGATGGCTCTTCTCCGCTCTCTTTGCTTTCTCGACCGTGCTCAAACTTAAGAGCACGTACCAGGTGTACACATTTCTCACGAGGAACGTACCCGTTTCCAAAGTCTCGATCTCGCTCCTTGTTCGTCTCTTGCTTCTGGGCCGGCCGACGGTCTTGCAGCCGAACATGCTCCATCTTCACCACTCGAACCACGGACGGGGTCTCTTTGGCTCCCTGAACCCACCGGCGACGATCTTTGCTGTTCTCGATACATGCTTGGCAGGCGTGGCCACCGCAGCCTGGATCCTTTACGATCGCGCACGTCTTGATCGTGTCGGTGCCTTGCCGCGCAACACGACTATACGCTGGCGTCTGCATGCCCACCTGAGCGTCCTCGCCGTCGTCGTGCTCGGTCCCGCGGCAGGTCTGAGTCTTTGGGCCAACATGCGCGAATCCCAATTGTCACGCAACGAGCTGAAGGATGAACGCAAGCTGGGCAGAAGCTTGCATCTGGGTCCGAGGCGCTCGGCTGAGCTTCATCATCATGTGCTCGTCCAGCAGCAAAATACGAAGGTGACGATTCGACAGGGACAGGCGGGAGGGTCAGGGTCAGGGAGTGGGGCTGATGCTGCGTTGGCTCGGCCGACTGATGTCGTTCCGGCTCTGTCGACACTTGATACGATGCGGAATGGAGCTTCTGCCGCGAGTGGGTCGAGTTCGCGGGCGAAGACGTCGGCTCGGGCGAGTTCGAGACGACAATCGACGCTCTCGCCTGGACCGGAGGATGGAGGTGCTGAGGGTGGATTGCAATCTCCAAGAGTCCGTCGATCGACAGCTCGATCGCGTTGAAGGGGTGCTCGCCTTCCTACATAAGTCTATGTTTGATTTGATCATTGTCTATTCCCGCACGCTACATTTATCCCGTTCTTCTCCAATCTATTCGAGTCGTCTCGCATCAATCACTCTGGAGAAGATCATCTGTAGATATTCCCCTTTCATGTAGCACTCTACTCTTCTTCCAGATATCCCGGAGGAAGCAAAGCAAAACCGAATTGCGCATCTGCGATTTCTGTTTATATACTCTTCTGTGATGAATCACTCCCCCGTCGTGAAAGCATTGTCCAAGTGCGGTATGCGCATTGATGATCAAGGAGGCAATCCCGTGAAACGGAAAGGGTGTAGGCGCTGGGAAAGGGTTGGAAACCTTATGACCGTCCCCATCCGCGTCCTTTGCCCATTCCAGCGCCACGGCCGGTCCCAGGGACGTCTGCTCCGCCGTAGGGGTTCCCACCAGCTTGGTCTGCCCTCCAAGCGCCGCCACCGGGGTTTCCCTGAGCGATTCCTGCCGCAGCCTGACCCACACGCCCAGCAGCCGCTGCACCTAGCGACTTGGCCGGTGCAGCCATTCCACCTGCAGCGGAGGTTATGGCCGACCCCACACGAGGGGCCAACTTGATCTGACCGCTCGTCTTGAAGATGCCGACGACGAGGAGCCATCCGAGGATGATCTGAGCGACGGCGATACTGAAGAGGAATTGGATCCGTTTTGAGCGTTGGGCGTGGGTGATGGTGACTGAAGAAGGGTTGGATGGGTCCGGGAGGACGACATATCGGAGGGATCGGAGGAGGAAGAACGAGTTGGCAGCAAACGTGTAGAGGAAGGTGGCCCAGTACAGCAAACTTCCGAGACCGGTGAGACCGATGAAGAGGGTGACGAGGGTGCCCACAAACTTGTAGCCACTGTAGGCGATGAGATCCAAACTTGTGTAGTGGTCGCCTTGGATGTTGAGTAGGTAACATCCCAACTTGACGGCGAGGACCTCGAGCAGGACGATGGCGGAGGCACGAGTTGCTGTCAGACCGAGCATCTCGGGGTGAAAGCGAGATTCGAGACCGGAGATGACGGTGGTGACGAGGATGTAGGTGACCAATGCCATGACTATGAAAAAAGATGGTTTAGCACTTCAGTAGTTAGAGGTAAGGGAAGTTCAGGATTACTTACCGGGAATGTACAGATCAGGACTGTTGACGTCCTCGCGAGGAGGCAGGTAACCGCCGTTGGCCGTGTCTTTTCTTGCGCCTCCTGAGCTTGGGTCGCCAGAGCTGCCACCGTAGGCCGCGCTGGGGTCGGAGGAGCCTCCCACACGATGTGCACGGGACCATGGCTTGTGTCGCCATGGGAAGAGGACAATTCGTACTTTGTGGAGAACATAGGAGTTGGATACGTTGAAGTAATGCTTGAGAAGCGGCATAGATACCATGGAACCGAACTGCGAGATCGAAGACGTTGGATTGTCAGTGATTTAGATGTCAGAAAGCATGATAGAGTATTGGACACTCACATTTCTCTCGACGTACTCTCCTCCGACGGCAGCGACGTGCCTTCCAAACTGCATGCCCATCTGAGCAGTCGCATCGTTCATGACATTGTTGGCACCAAATCCGGGGAAAGGAATGCCCAGGTTACCGAGAGCAGGGGCCAATCCAGACCCGGGGGGACCTGCCGTCTGACCTGGCACACCGCCCACGCCTGAATGCTGAGAGTAATATGCATCTGGACCAGGTCCGTAAGCGCCGAAGTGTTGCTGTTGCTGCTGCTGGTGCTGTTGTTGCTGAGGAGGGGGAGAGGAGAACCGCATGTAGCCTGAATCGGCGGCACCTCCAGCACCACCCATGATGCCGCTACCGACACCGGGACCACCGCCTCCGCCTCCTCTTGCTCGTGCTGAGGACATGTGTGGGTCTGCGCCTCTGATGTTTGCGTGTGCGTGGGGTGGAGACGCAGCTGAGCCTGGACCGCCTGAGCCTGGGAGGGATGGTGTGGCTGGTGGGTCTGGGACCTGGAAAGGCGGATGGGTCGGGATGGGGTGCTGAAGAGGGGGCTATGGAGAAGAGAGAGAGAGAGTATCAGCATACTAAGCTGAGAAGGATAAGTCAGAGCAGAGTAAGGAACTCACTGGGGAGCGCGAAGAGTATGCGCCTCCAGACTGCAGGAGACCACGACAAGTTGCTCAGTCCACCTGGCACCAACCAGATCTTTTCCTGGACAAGATGCTCACCTGGTACATGACGGCGGGCTAGTCGACTTGTGTGTTGGCAGGAGGTGAGTTGCGAATGTGTCAATGGCAGCGAGATCGACGTCGTGCGCGAGATTCAGTGACTGACTGCGGGACTGTGCGCATACAAAGGCCGCAAGAAGAACAGAACAATCGCATTTTCAAAAGTGGGCGGGCGTTTTTGAAGAGTACTTTTGGAAGTTGTCCTTCAGCTGGAGAAAAAGTTGAGAAGATCGACGACAGCATCGACGACAGCCAAAGGAAGAAGCAAAGGTCAGCCAAAACAAGAAGGTCAGCGAGGAAGACGGAAAGGACAGCCCACCTCGACGCGCGGATATGCTGCGGGTCACTTCACATGCGGTCGCCAGCTCAAGCAGGTGTACTCTCAACCACTTCCTCAGGTCGAGACTGGCGGCCGAGTCAACTCGCATTCAATGCCCAACATGCGCTCGGACGACTTCACCAAACAGCCAGCCAGCAAGAGCCCTGCACTCTTCGTCTCCTCAAGCTCGCACTGCAAATACCCCGAGCTCACCACGGGCAAAAGCGTCTGCACGTCCATGGCAGCAAAAATCGAATCCGAGAGCACGCCTTGCGGCCCCCACAGAACTGCTCAAGATCGCCAGGCCGCCCAACGCAACCGAGACCCGGGATGCGCTGCTCAAGGAGATCTCCACCTTCACAACCTCCATTCGTGTCGCAGGTCGTCTCGTCACTCTCGGCGTCAAGGGAGATGCTGCCCGAGCTCTGCTCTTAACGGCTGCAGACCGCAAGAAGCTCTCCGAGGACACCCTGCAGCGATTCAAGGGCAAGGGCCGAGAAGAAGGACCCTCCTCCATAAAATTCCACCAGCGCATCAGCAGTGAGTTGGAGCATAGAGTAGGAGAAGACGACATCAAAGTCATCCAGGCGCTGCTGCCCATCTGGAAGCAGTCAGCAATAGCGTCCTTAGCCGCCGCATCGAAGGCAGGCAGCACTTCGAAGAACCAAGGACGCAGCCTTAGTACCGGCGGAACACCAGAATTTGCCGTCGCTGCACTTCGTCAAGCCTCCGAAGTGGAGGGCCCAATGGCTCTACAAAGGGCATGTATGCACCATTTCCTCGACTGGCTTTCCGACAACCTCAGCAAGCTCTCTCAAGAGTCCGCTTCTCCACGACGACACTCAGGCAAGGGGGAGGCGCATGGGGACTCAACATTCTCTGCTCTTTCTCCCATCGGACACAGCGCATCTATTCTGCTTGCACATCTCTCACACCTGCTCCGTCTGACCGACTACCTTCTACCTGCTGCCAAATACCCAACAGCACGCGCTCTCAATCGACAAATCCACCTTCACATCGGCCCAACCAACTCTGGCAAGACGTACGGTGCCCTGCTCGCCCTGACCAAGGCGGAAACGGGCATGTATGCAGGTCCACTCCGCCTACTCGCGCATGAAGTCTTTGAACGCATCAATGAAGGCTCCATCGGGAACGTGCCTCCCCGCCCGTGCAATTTGCTTACAGGCGAGGAAAAGCGCATCGTGGATCCTAAGGCCGGCCTCGTCGCCTGCACTGTCGAGATGGCCGATTTCGAAACAGAGATAGACGTCGCTGTCATCGACGAAATCCAGATGATCGGCGATCCCGCTCGCGGTTCATCTTGGACTGCGGCTGTCCTCGGTCTGCCCGCTAAAGAATTACATCTATGCGGTGAGGCATCGGCGCTTCCCCTCATTCGACGCCTCACAGCTTTGTGCAATGACGAGCTTCATATACACACCTACCAACGACTCACTCCCCTCCGAGTCGCAGACCAGTCCTTGGGTGGCGATCTCAGCAAGATCGAGAAGGGAGACTGCATCGTCACCTTTGCCCGCTCCAACATTTTCTTCCTCAAACGGATGATCGAGCAGAAGACAGGTCTGAAGTGTGCTGTTGCGTATGGGGCCCTTCCACCAGAGACCCGTTCTGAGCAGGCCCGTCTCTTCAACGACACATCCGAAAAGGGTTTCGATGTCATGGTGGCAAGTGATGCGATCGGGATGGGCCTCAACCTCAAGATCAAGCGCGTCATTTTCGAAGCATGCACAAAGTGGGACGGCGGTAGTGTAGTGCCCTTGAGTACCAGTCAAATCAAGCAAATCGCTGGCCGAGCTGGTCGCTACGGCACCCAGGAAAACGTGGGCGATTCCGAGGCGAAGGGCGGCATCGTCACCACACTCAACGAGGACGACTTGCCTTATGTGCACGCCGCACTTGCTTCGGGCATCGTGCCCATTCGTCGAGCAGGCATGCACGTCTTGACACCCGACATCAGCGAGCTCGCCATGCTTCTTTCTTCGATAGAGAAGATGGACCGTCAGCTTGGCATTGATATCTGGTCGAACGATGAGCTGCCCTCGAAGAACGAGGACAAGGAGGACAAGGAGGACAAGGAAGACGAAGATGAGGTGGACGAGGATGGCGATTGGGACGAGGAGCTTGATGAAGGTCGCGGGAAATCACGTCGCCGGGGTGGTCGGAAGGATCGAAAGTCCAAGAAGGACTCTCGGGAGGAAGAGGAGGTGAAGCCTCTGAGTGTGGAGGACCAGAAGATAGATGCAATCCTCAAAGCTTTCCAGCAAGGTGATCTCTCCAATCCTAAAGCCCGGCCGGATTGGTACGACTCCGCCCGCTCCATCTCCACCCTCTACTCAGTCGTCACCCAGGCGATCCGTTTCGACCCGACGCTGTTCTTCCTACCCCAGTACGAGCGCACACGAGGCATATCGAACATTTTGGAAGCGTGCGGACAGGGACAGCTCACGTTCGAGGAGAAGGATTCGATCGGCAAGTCGCCTGCTTCGTTGCGCGACGAACGAGTCATTGTGTTGCTTAGCGGTATGGTTCGTGGATACGCGCGTGGCGAGCTGGTCCGGTTTGACGAATGCGCGAAGGGTCTTGAGATGCTTGAGACGTTGGCCGAGGTGGAAAAGGCGGCGAAGGAGAAGGTGGCGGCCGCCAACGGACAGGCGACAGAGGCGCGTAAGGCCGTTTCGAAAGAGAAGGACGATGGCGAGGTGGACACGAAACCAGCTCGAGCCATCAACGTTGGCGGCGGCGAAGCCAATCATCCGGTGCTCAATCTCAACTCGCTAGTCATGCTAGAATCTCTACATCGCAGCTTGACCTTGTACCTTTGGCTCAGCTACCGCTTCCCGCTGGCCTTTGCGTTCCGAAACGAGGCGAGGCAGACTAAGCTTCGGACGGAGCGGGCCATCGAGGCGACCTTGGCTGCTACTCGGTTCAGCCATCGGAAACCGGCGGGGACGAAGGGTGGTCTGGAAACGAGTGGGACGCAAGGGGAGAAGGGTGATGGCGGTGTAAAGGACTCGCCGTTGGACGCGATGCAGTGGACTCGTGGTGGGGGGTTGGAATCGGCAAATGGGGGAAGCAAGGCGGAGGAGGAGGTGGTGGAAGAGGATCTGATCGAGCGGTGGAAATCGGCTATGGGATCCAGGGGTGGTGACAACAACAGCTCCGGCCATCAGCCTAGTCAGGAGTCCGATGATGGCAAGCACGCCGAGATGACACACGAGGGAGAGGTCAAGGTCATCTTGGGAGAAGGGGCAGGTGGGGTCATTAAGGATTTTTAACTTCTTCTCCCACCAAAACCGTCGCTATTTCTCTTGCAACCAGCTATTGATAGACTGCTTAATACATAACACCGCTATCCACGAATCTACACTTTGCCTGCCTTTCGTTCTGTCTCCGTTGTCAGTTCTGTGTGATGAGCGTTTTCGACTGTCGTGTGAGAGGAAGAAGGGCAACAAGAAGAAGAAAACTGAGAAGATTGCTTCTGGCAAAGATCCACCATCATCAGCAAGAAAGAAAAGCTCGACCAATTACGATAGAATTACATCCTTGAATAGAAGAAGCTGAGCAGGAAGCCAAGAGATGGTGAGTTCAGGCAGGGCAAAGGACGCCTGAGCCATGGACAATTTTCTGACCGCGATGAACTTTTGACTTCACAGTCCCGAATCGAACACCTCAACTCGGGCGGATTCCGCAGCGACGGTCGAAGACAGTACGAGCTCCGAGCCGTCTCCTTCCAAGTGTCCCCTCCCACCCAGTCCCTCTTCGCAGGCGCGGACGGCTCAGCTTCGGCATCACACGGTCTGACTCAAGTTCTTGCCTCCGTTCATGGTCCGCACGAGGCTAAGAGTCGAGCGGAATCGCAGCATGATCGAGCGACGGTGGCTGTCCATGTTTCTTACTCGCCATGGTCAGGCATGGAAAGGAAGAAGAGAGGAAGATCAGATCGGTGAGTAACTATGCAATTGCCACCACTTCGAAGCCAGGTTCTTCCCAAGGCATGACTGAATGGATATTTTTTTCCCTCTCTGTCTGGAAATTCAGACGACTGACCGAGCTCGCCTCAGCACTCGAAGACACCTTCCAACCCGTCGTACAAACCCATCTCTACCCTCGATCCACGATCGACATCTACATCCAAGTCCTCCAACAAGACGGCGGCGTCCTCGCAGCAGCCATCAACGCGTCCACCCTCGCCCTCCTCGACGCCGGAATCGCAATGACAGACTACGTAGTCTCCCTCTCGGCCGGACTACACCTCTCCAACGTCCTCCTCGACCTGTCCCAGTCGGAAGAACTCGACTGTCCACATATGACACTGGCCATCTTACCCCGATCCCGTCGAGTGACTCTCGCTCAGCTCGAGACGCGCTTACATGCTGATCGGTTCGAGGAGATGTTCCAAGTCGGACTCGAGGCTTGTGCGGGCGTGTTGCATGCTGAGATGGACGCGGAGATGAGGTTCAGGACGAGGAAGTTGGCGGATTCGCGGGTGGGGCGGGGTGGTAAGCAGATGGACGGGGACGATGAGGAGGGAGAAGAGCAAGGTCAAGACGCAGAAATGGCCACTTGAGCCCTTTTCCACCATAATATCAATCAGATACTCCCAGTGACACCTCAGGCCTCAGTTTGGATAGGAAGTGAAGATAATATTCCATTCGGGTCGGCAGCCAAGAGATCAGGGGAAGGAACCAGGAACGCAAGTATACACACCGAGCCGCAAAGTGAGAGAGTAATGAGAATATAAATCTACCAAAAGGGAGAACAGAGAAAAGGGAGAAGCAAACCTCTACGAAGATCGCAGCAACCGGATGATCTTGCGCTCCCGCTCGCCCGCAGTCCGCACAACCCCCTCCGCCTCCAACGTCCTCACAAGCTCATACAGCTCCGACGCATCAACAGGAATCGTGCTCTGCTCATTCAACGCCCTCGCCATCTCCGTGTACCGAACCGCCTTCGACACACTGCCCGACGAAGGAGGCGAAGCCGTGCCAGCCCGATCCCGAGCTGCACCCGCCGCGGCACCAGTGCCCGCACCCGAGCTGCTACTGCTACCCATCGACTTGAGCAGCGCCAAGAATTCACGACGGAGATCGCCCGCCTGTCGACGCTGCTGTAACGTCCGCCCAGTATTGATCAGATCAAGATCAATCATACCCGTCACAGGGTCCGTAGCGCTCGACTTCGTCGCCTCCCGAATCAATCGCGCAGCCTCATCGACATCCTCGATCTCGACCGTCTCGGAGAACCTCATCCGCGCGTGAGCTTCCGAGAGACGGATCATACTCTCGAGCTGACGCGTCGTCGCCGTGATTCGGCGCTCGGCGCTGCGCGGGTCTTCACCCAACTTACGCAGCTCGACGTAGTTCTTGACCAGAGCCTCACCGGCGGTGGCGGTCAAGACCGGGTTGAGGTGGTTCCGGACGTAGGATATGTAGGCCGTGAGCGTCTCGATCGGGAGAGTCTCTAAGCTCGTACCCGTCGAGGGCGCGTCGTCCAGGTAAAGACCGACAAGATGGCGAGCAAGTCTTCGATCGGCCGCCTCGTCGACTTTGTCAAGGACCAAGTACACGAGGTCGAATCGACTGATGAGCGTGGGAGGCAAGTCGATGTTCTTGGTAATAGGCAACCGAGGGTTGTACTTCGATCCGACAGGATTGGCGGCGGCCAGAATGGAGGTACGCGCGTTCAAAGTTGTGATGATGCCCGCCTTGGCAATCGAAACCGTCTGTTGCTCCATAACTTCGTGCAGCACACTACGCGTGGCATCTGGCATCTTGTCAAACTCGTCAATGCAGCACACACCACCGTCAGAGAGCACAAGCGCACCACTGGAAGGAGAGGATCTAAAGTGAGCTCCAGCTCTGGGGGGAAACTGAAAGAAACAGTCCAAGAGTGTGACTCACCTCTCCAAGACGAGCTGCTTCGTGTCAGGGTCCCGCGTCACGTACGCGGTAAGACCCACCGCCGAAGATCCTTTACCAGAGGCATACACCCCGCGCGGCGCAATCTTGTTCACGTATCGCAGCACCTGACTCTTCGACGTACCGGGGTCACCCACCAGCAACACATTAATGTCACCACGGTACCGCGGCCCACCGTTAGCCCCACCGGACCCAATCGTCTTATTCGTCCCGCCAAACATCTGAAGAAGCACACCCTTCTTCACGTCGTCGAGCTCGTAGATACTCGGCGCCAGACTGCGCGAGAGCAGCTCGTACACGTCAGGTCGGTTTCCGATCTCACGCAGCCGCTCGACGAGGTCCTCATTTGGCCCGAGCTCGCCTTGGGCTGCTGCGCCTGTGCGGTGCGCCCGAGCAGCCTTGGTAGCCATTGAACTTTCAATGTCCGCATCGTCCTCCTCACCACCCACTCCGACAGCCTGCGAGCTTCGTCCGTCAGCCTGCTCGGCCGCCTCGCGAGTGGAGAGGTCCACCGCAACTCGACGGGCATCTCCTCGCTTGATGTGGAGGATGTCGAGGTAAGTCTTGAAAAGACTCTTCTGCGTCCGTTGACGCGGGTTCACACGAACGGGCACACTTCGGAAGATGCCGGTCACTTCGACCCGGTCTCCCGGCTTGCTGGCATCGACGAGCTCGTCGTATGTGCACAGACTGACCGTGTGGGGCGTCTGGCCATCGGGGACGACATCGGGCGTCTCTTGGAGACGGATGACCTGGCGATCGGCGAATTCGCAGCGGTTGTGGATGAGGGAGAGGGATCCCTGGCTGTTGCAGACGTCACGAGGGCATCGGGTAGGCTCATTGATGCGGCCTCGGTCAATCTCGACCAAGACGGTGTGGTTGCAGACGAGACAGCGGAAGAAGGCCTGCTTCATGTCGGGTACTACGGGCGTGCAGCGGATGACGAGACCGCGAACTGTGACGAGCTTGTCGATGTCACTCGGGTTGAGGTCGCGCATGTTGACAGCTTCTCCTCCGAAGGGCCGGACCTTGTACAGCTTGGCTTCCATGGCGTCAATGTCGCCCGCGCCGGTGTCGTTGCTCATACCGTGAGTGCCGGCTCGCATGTCTTCCATGGCGATCTCGATCATTTCGTCCTTGAGGACTTGATCCATGATGGGGATCATTTCCTGCGGGTACTTGACGACGAGGGAGGCGAGCCGTCTTGCGGGTGGGTAGGCCTCGAGATCGGTGAGTCGGAGGTTGAGATTGGTCTGATCGGTCTGACGCATCTTGCGGAGGTAGCTCTCATAGAGGAGGAGGTCTCCGTCATCTGCGCGGCTGAGATGCGAGGGGATGGGCATACCGTGTTTGCGCATGTAGACCCAACGGTACTTGATTCGGAATCCGCGGAGGAAGTTCCTGAATGTCTGCATGGACTCTGAGATGGAGACGTGGGTACCCCACACTACACGGTTGACAGCTTGAGCATTGGCCTCGACGCCATCGGTGGGTTCGACTTGGGAGAAGGTGAACGCTTGACTGAAACGTTCTGGACCACCAATGTCGCTGGTGGGTGCGCCGTTGTCGGTTCCTTGGGAGTCGAAAGGGCCGCGACCCCGACGCATGAGCGAAGGGGATGAAGCGGGAGCGGAGGAGTGGATCTCTCCGCGACGGTTGCGACGCGGCGAAGAAAACTCGGGACTGTCGGAGGAAATATCACATGGTCAGACTTGGATACGTTTACGGCAAGCACAAAAGCATGATCGTCCACTCACCTCAGAAAGAGAGAGGCGTCAACAGGCTGACGCTGCGTGGCCTGCCGGTTGGCACTTGGCCGAGGAGTTCCCTGGAGTCGCTGTGTGCGTACTTGAGCGCCTGTAGCGGCACGTGGTGTCCCTGATGGGGAACTGGTTGGGAATAGCAATGGCGACGAGCCAGCCTGTCGGGCGGCAGCTGAGGAAGGTGACACGAACAGCAGTGGTGAGTGAGGGTATTCTGCAGATAGAGGAAAAGGGCAGGAGACTTCTCACCTTGGTTCTGTGCGGCGACGCGGCCGAGTGGAGTTCTTGAAGAAGCGGCTTTTGCTGGGCTGCTGCTGGAAGGGAACGCGAGGGGTGAGGAGGAAGGTGCGCCGAGAGAGCGTGCACCGGGTGTGCCTGGAGGAGCGAGACCGGCTGCGGAGGGGCCTGCTGCCTGGGCTGGGGTGCTCTGCCTGGCGTTGGCTGGTGCCATTGGGCTGCTCATGAGCATGTCGAGGTCGACGGGGTCGGAGGATGGGATGAGGTCGGAGCGCTGACTGCCTGACATGGTGGGCGAGGATGAGGTCGATGTCGAGGTCGAGTATGAGGATGTTGGGAGTGTGTGAGATGGAGGGACGTGGGACAGAAGAACACAGACGCACCTCGCCCTTTTTCTACACGAACACGAAACGCGACTCCCCCCAACACCCGCCTTGACGCGCTCGGAGCAAGAGACGCGACGCGACGCGACAGAGGGATGATCATGCGCGATGATGCAAATATGATCAAGAAGCGCGAAGAAATGCTTCCCACGTGGCCTGGAATGTTCGCGAAGATTCTCCAAGAAGAAAGGCTGCCCGCAAGTGAGGAAAGCTTCAAAAAGCACGAACCTCACCCACAACTCGCTCGACCTCGCCACTCCCCCAACCACCAACACATCGCTCTCACTCTGACAGCGCATATATCCTCACACTCTCATACCAGCCAAACAGCAACGTGAGTATCAGATGTGTCGCTCGAGAAAACCTGCGCTTTCACACTCACACACCAGCATTTATTCCCTCCATCCCAATCAGCATGTCTGCCGCACCTGAGCCTGAGACTTTCGGCTTCGCAGCCTCCATCAGCGAGCTGCTCGACATCATCGTCGTACGTATGCTGTGCTCGTCGTGTGCATATCCCTTGTCATGCCGCGTGCTGATCGCTTCTCTACCTTCACAACACAGAACGCCTTCTACTCCAACAAGGAGATCTTCTTGCGAGAGCTCATCTCCAACGTGAGTCTCTTCTCTCAGCTGTGGCAACCCTTGTGTTCTGTTCCAGGCCCGCTCAACATTTCCCTTTCAACTTCCCTCACAGGCTTCCGATGCCCTCGACAAGATCAGATATTCTGCCCTCACCGACCCTTCTCAACTCGACTCCGGCAAGGACCTCTACATCCGCATCACACCCGACAAGGAGAACAAGGTCCTCTCCATCCGGGATACCGGTCTCGGCATGACCAAGGCAGACCTCGTCAACAACATCGGTACCATCGCAAAGTCAGGTACCAAGACCTTCATGGAGGCTCTCTCCTCCGGTGCCGACATCAGCATGATCGGTCAGTTCGGTGTCGGTTTCTACTCAGCATACCTCGTCGCTGAGCGCGTACAGATCATCACCAAGAACAACGACGACGAGCAGTACATCTGGGAGTCCGCTGCCGGCGGTACTTTCACCATTACCCCCGACACTGTCAACCCCTCTCTCGGCCGCGGTACCGAGATCCGCCTCTACCTCAAGGAGGACCAGACCGAGTACCTCGAGGACAAGCGCATCCGTGAGATCGTAAAGAAGCACTCCGAGTTCATCTCATACCCCATCCAGCTCGTCACCACCAAGGAGGTCGAGAAGGTGAGTACCCCAGACGCGTCTCTCCCTTCACAGAATGATTCCTGACGCGTCTTCTTTCAACTATCACAGGAGGTTGAGGACGATGAGGAGGTAACTGAGGAGGGTGACGACAAGAAGCCCAAGATTGAGGAGGTCGATGACGAGGAGGGTGAGAAGAAGAAGAAGACAAAGAAGGTCAAGGAGCTCCAGACCGAGCAGGAGGAGCTCAACAAGACCAAGCCTATCTGGACCCGCGACCCCAAGAACATCAACGAGGAGGAGTACGGAGCCTTCTACAAGTCCCTCACCAACGACTGGGAGGACCACCTCGCCGTCAAGCACTTCAGCGTTGAGGGTCAGCTCGAGTTCAAGGCCCTCCTCTTCATTCCCAAGCGCGCTCCCTTCGACCTCTTCGAGGGCAAGAAGAAGCGCAACAACATCAAGCTCTACGTTCGTCGCGTGTTCATCATGGACGACTGCGAGGACATCATCCCCGAGTACCTCAACTTCGTCAAGGGTGTTGTCGACTCTGAGGACCTTCCCCTTAACATCTCTCGTGAGACCCTGCAACAGAACAAGATTCTCAAGGTCATCCGCAAGAACGTCGTCAAGAAGGTGAGTTTGCTACGTGTTCCCTAGATCCCATACGCGTCTGATACTCACACGCGTTTTCTCAATCCTCCAGTCTCTTGAGATGATCAGCGAGATCGCCGAGGACAAGGAGCAGTTCAACAAGTTCTACGAGGCCTTCGGCAAGAACCTCAAGCTCGGTATCCACGAGGACGCCACCAACCGCAACAAGCTCGCCGAGCTTCTCCGCTACCACTCCACCAAATCTGGCGACGAGCAGACCTCGCTCAAGGACTACATCACCCGCATGCCTGAGGGCCAGAAGGGCATCTACTACCTCACCGGCGAGAGTCTCGACTCCATCCGCGGCTCACCTTTCCTCGAGCGCCTCAAGAAGAAGGGCTACGAGGTTCTCCTCATGACCGACCCGTGAGTACTTCAACCATGCCTGCGTTGTAGTTTCTGATGTCATGATGCTGACGCGTCTTATCACCCATCCCTCCTCACAGCATCGACGAGTACGCCGTCACCCAGCTCAAGGAGTTCGAGGGCCAAAAGCTCATTTGTGTTTCCAAGGAGGGTCTCGAGCTCGACGATGACTTGTCAGAGGACGAGAAGAAGAGCTTCGAGGAGCTCACCAAGACCGTCAAGGACATTCTCGGCGACAAGGTTGAGAAGGTCATCCTCTCCAACCGTATCGTTGACTCACCATGTGTTCTTGTCACTGGCCAATTCGGCTGGTCAGCGAACATGGAGCGGATCATGAAGGCACAAGCACTTAGGGATTCGAACATGAGCCAATACATGGCATCCAAGAAGTGAGTACCATGACCCTACTCCAGCAGCAGTTGCTCAACAATATCTAACGCGTCTTTTGCCCTTTCCTCCCATCAGGACCCTTGAACTGAACCCTAGCAACGCGATCGTGAAGGAGCTTGCCTCCAAGGTGGCCCAAGACAAGAACGACCCCACCGTTCGCGACCTGGTACACCTCCTCTTCGAGGCCTCGCTCCTGACCTCCGGATTCACTCTCGACAAGCCCTCAGACTTCGCCGGCCGGTTGTACAAGCTGATCTCGCTCGGTCTCTCTATTGACGATGCTGGTGTTGAGGAGGATGCGGAGGGATCTAAGGAGGACGGTGCGGCGGCGGAGGGTGCTGGCGAGTCGGCTATGGAGAGCATTGATTAGATTCTGTTTTTACCCCCACACATCCCCATCATTGCATCATTTCTTCTTTCTCTTTCTCAATCAAAATGTTTTCAAGTCCAAAGAGCAGTTGTGTGTGGTTTGGTTGATTGCCTGGATGGGGGAGGGAGGCTGAAAAGGTCATAAAGCACGAAGTGCTCTCCTTACGATTTTCCCACGGTCCTCCACAACCCACACTCCAACGAAGTCACAGAGAGATGGTGTGATCTGTTACTATGAAGTCGACGCATGCTCCCCGGCCTGCACACAGCTGAGATACGGGCTGGACATCAGAATCCGGTGGATGTCTGCATTTCCTGTTGCGAGTTGATGCGCGGCGCCGTCACAGGCAAGTACGAGCCTGGAAGCGGGAATGGCGGGAGTCAGAGGTAGCAGGGCAGGTCGTATGCTCGCCAGCAGAGTCTCCTGGCGCTGATGGAGCAGAAGCTCCAGAGCCCTTCCAGAGATGGTCAGCTTTCTCAAGCGTCGACCAGATCTGGGAGACAAAGAAAGAAAACGCATATGGGCAGGTTTAGTCAGGATGGGTTTGGAGGGTGCACCTCCACACGAACGCTCACGTTTGGCCAAGTCTTCGGCGAGTACAGTGACTGTCTTTGAATATAATTATGTGGAGAAAGTTGACGTATCCGTTGGTGCGGGAGGGACTGAACTCGTTAAGGTTGTTGTTGCGTGTTTCGCTGTGGACATCCATCTGCTTGTCGAGGCCGTAAGCCTGGATGAGGTTGTTCGCGGCAGGCATCCGATGGCGGTTTCATTGGATTCTGATTGGACGGATAGGAGACAAGGATCAGAGCTACAAGCTATACGCGCTCCATCCTCACTCGAGGCTGTTTATAGCGCCGAGGACACTCACCTTGATAGCCATACGAAGACAGCTCCGACGTCCGGGTCGTCTTGAATCTTGATCCGAGTCCGGCTTCGCTGGCCTTCTTCATCTGCGCTCGGCCGCGGGCGTAGTCTGTGAGGAGGTTGTCGAGGAGGGATGTCGAGGAGGGAAATGAATCGGACCTAGTATGCGTCCAGTGAGAGCACAGGCGAAAGACAGAGCTCGATGATATCAGAGGATGACATTAGCATTTCAGGCCCTACTGATAGCCGGTGCAAAATCTCGATGGCAACACTCACGATACTCCAACTCCGAGGAGGTCATTCAACGTATTGTACCAATTATCCACGAATGTGCTGATTCCTTGACTGGCGATAAAACCGTCTGCCTTCACAGAAGTGGGAAATCCGAATATGCTGCAGCAAGCATCAGAAAAAAGTGGGCACGTCGTTTGGGTCAGCATCAGTGTCTAAGATGAGGCACGCCGCACGAGAACACAAGGAGATACTCATCAACGGTCAATTGTCAGAGGTAACGCGTCCGGGATCTGCGAAATAGGAAAAGGCGGAAGATGTCACTTATGGGCTCTGGCTCAACAACTTGAAAATGCGATGCTCAGGTCAGAAATGGAATGCAGATACTCGGACGAACGAAGATGTCATGGGAGATTATATGGGACAAGGCTCGAAAGAGCAAGGATCATCATAGGAAAAATGGAGGGAACTCGACGTGATACTCAGCTGGAAAATCTGTCGCAGGAATGAACTGGTGAGAAGCTGGCTATGAAAGTGAGAATGTGAGATGAAAACAATGTCAGGTATGGTCGTATGGATGAGGACGAGCCAGGAAGCGAGACGGTAGGAACTTAGCGGGGAGAGGACACGTCTTGACGATGCTGCTATAAAGATCTGTGGAATGCAAAGAGAGGCAGAGTTATCGCTCGAAGAAAGGAAACGACTGAGAGAGATACTCAACAGAGCTATGGTCGTAAGCTCGACGGAAGCAGATTGCCTGCTGAGAACATGTACCGAAAGAGAAAAGAAGCGTCATTCCAAAAGTCCAACGAGGAAAGCGAGCACAGAGATACTCAACGAAGGGCTGTAGATTGTGGACTGAGGACTAGGGGGTGGTGGAGAACTGCCTGAAAGCAAAACGAAGGGAGTATCAACGAAGTGTAACGCGAACCAGACGGAGAAGCAAGATACTCAGCAGATGAGTCGGCGGACGATGTCTTCATGTATCTGAAGAAGAGGAAGAGAACAGAGGTGACCAGTGGGAACAATTCAAGGCGAAAAGACGAAAGATGTCACTGATGGGCTCTGGCTTGAGAATTTAAAAAGAGAGGCATTGTCAGAAGAGAGAAGGAAACGACTTAACGAGATACTCGACGGAAACAGACTGCCTGTTGAGAACATGCACCAAAGGAAAAAGAAGCGTTATCAAGGAAGTCCAAGGAGAAAGCGAGTACGGAGATACTCAACGGAGGGGTGTAGATGTGAGGAAGAGGACCAGAAGGGTGGTGGAGAACTGTCTGAAATCGAAACGAAGGGAGTGTCAACGAAGTACAATGCGAACCGAATGGAGAGACAAGATACTCAGCCGAGGTGATCAACGAATCGGCGGACGATGTATCCAAAGAGGAGAAGAGAACAGAGGTGACCAGTAGGAATGTTCCAAAGCGTTTAGTTTCCACATTGCACTCACCGGATATTGACTTCGAGCCGCTGTGCCAATCTGTGCAGAGAGAGTCAAAAGAAAAAACAGCGTCAGTACAGCTCTTGAATTCGTTTCTATTCCGAGGCGTTTAGTTTCTACATTACACTCACCAAATATTGTACTTGAGGCCGCTGTGCGCCGGTGCCGATCTGCGCAGAGGGAGGCAAAAGAGAAAGCAGCGTCAGTGCAACTCTTGAACTTGTTTCAATCCCGAGGCAGCCGTCAGTAGCTTGTCGACTTGTCGTCCTAATCGAGGCGAGTGCACCGAAGCCGACCAAAAAGAAGGAACCGATGCTGCTGGTCGAGGTTCTGAGCTGCCTGAAGGATCGACGTCGTCCGGTTCGATGTCCCTTTAGTCCGATCGATGTCTTGTCCCAAAAGAGCTGGGAACGAAGACAGAGTCCTCGTAGGTACGTACCATACGATGGAGTCGCTAAGCGACGCCGCACTACCCAAGGAAGGTGTGCGGTAGCGACTGGGTCCTTGCGACGAGCGAGACCCTATGATGCCCTGTCTCTGAAGTCTGAGGAGGACAGGAAATACCAAGAGGAGGAGCACATTAGTATCTGTGATGCCAAGCACTTAGAAGAGCATTGCTCACCTGCTCGAAGCGTGACCAGGAGAAGTGAAAGAACGTCCATGTCCTCATCGTCTTCGCTTGAACGAAGAGAGAGCCGAAGGAACGGAATAAGAAGCCGGGAACGAGAAAGAGCGGCGAAGAAGAGAGGCGAGACCAGGCGAGAAGTACGAGACGAGAATAGAGATCCGGACGAGGCGAAAGAGAACCGAGCTTCGAGATTTTTTGTGTGGGTTTTGAGTGAGTTTTGACCTTTTTTGTTTGGCTTTTGTCGTTTTGAACTTTTTTGTGTGGTTTTGTATGGTTGGAGGCGGACGAGAACTGAGAACCGAGGCTGAGATCGGATAAGAATTGGAACGAGGGCTGAGAGGCGGATCTAGGGAAGGACGAGATCGGTCGTAAGGGTCTTAGTGCCTGGTGATCTCCGTGGCGGCGGCGTCCTTTCAGAAGGTGGCCTCGCGGGTTGGTCCCCACACGACGCACTTTGACCTTGAGCGTGTTCTTCTCTTTAAGATGGACCCGGGAGGGCGAACTGACGCCAGGAAACGAGCATCTGCTTCACTTCTGATAGCCAGACTGATGAAGTCAGGTTGAGCATCAGAAGCAAGCGAGGGGTCCTCCTCGTCAACGTCCTCGGCGTCCTTTTCGTCCACGTCCTCAGCGTCCTTTTCGTTCGGAATGAGGCTGGAACTGGACGGATGAGGAATCTCCATGTCGAGCGTGTTCTGAGATGAAGAAGCGACCGAGGAGCGATGAAGCTGAGACTGCAGTGCAGTCGAAGCGGAGGGGCCGGCGGGATTTGCGGAAGCAGCGTTGCTCGACTGAGCAGTGGCAGACGAGACTTCAGTAGTAGCCTTGCCTTTGCCCTTGTCGCGCGACGACGAAGAAGCTGGCCGTGACGGGGGAGTTGCGATCTTGCGGGCTGCGTATTTCAACCGCGCCATACGCGAACGAGTGATGGCTCCCTGCACATGAGCAGGAATACCGGGCACCTGACTCCTACGAGGAGCCTCATCGAGAGCAGGGCGAGCAACCACGGTGGAGACGCTGGTGGAAGCCTTTGCCTTGTCCTTGCCGTTGGAAGTCGCAGGCGACGACGAAGAGGTCGAGCGCGGCGAAGCAGCTTTAATCTTGCCAGCAGCAGAGTCCAAGAGCGCCGAACGAGAACGGGTGATAGCTCCTTTGAAGTGGGCAGGAATACCGGGCACCTGTTTCTTTCGGGCAGTTTCAGCGAGCGCACAGCGAGCAATGATAGTGGAAGAGCTGATTGAACCACTCACCTTGCCCTTGGCCATCGAAGTCACCGATGACAAAGACGAGACCTTGGCGGCCGAGGATGAGACCGAAGCAGCAGACGGAACAGAAGAAGAGACGGGAACGGAGGCAGGAGACGAGACGGGAACAGGAACAGAAGACGAGTCGGGAACGGGAACAGAAGCGGAAGACGGGACGTTGTTGGCGTTTCGAGCAGCGGCCAGGGCGGCTCGAGTACGGGAGCGAGTCATGACGCCCTGGTAGGCGCCCGAGACTGGAGTAGAGCTTTGGTTAGTAGTCATTTTGGTCAGAGTTTTGTGTGTGTGTGTTTGTAAAGTGTGTGAATGTGTTAGTGAGTGAGGGTGGGATGGGGACGGGTGGGAAGACCTTCGGAGGGGGGAAATCGGTGAAGAGAGAAGAAGAAAGAAGAAGGGAAGAAGGAAGGGGTCGAGAGAAGGACTCGCCTTCTATCCCGTGTTGTTCTTGCATGCATGGTCTGTGCGTAGAACAACAACACCAGCGACGCGTCCATGCGCGTGAGCATCATCAGGCTCACGTGCTTTCAGGGTCTGACGATGGCTCTGACGCCATCAACGATCATCGACAGCTGGGTGAGAGCGGGGGCGCCCTTTGATGCGAGAGAGCGAGTGGAGACGTTCGCGTTCTGTGGGGGAAAAGGCAGCGCAAGATCAGTCTCTGTGGGTCTCTGTTTGTTTGTGCGACGATTAGATTAATTCTGCGGTTTCTCACGCCTCGCTTACCCCGCAATCTCTTCTGGTCACCCTCGCTCTCTCCCTCACCACGCTCGCCTTCAACTTCGGTCTCCTCTTTCCAAGGCATTCAGGTTGGTCCCACGTAGAAGCGTCTCGGTGCTGAGAAGAAGGACGTCAAATTTTGGATTGAGGCGACGGCTCCCGACGACTGCGGAGAGAAGAAAGTGCGTGAGGCGGCGAAGTTAGGTTGAACCTTAATGGGAGCCGTGCTTCTCCACAACCCCAGGCCACACGGCATCTCCAGCGGGAGAGCAACCACCAGATCGGTACGTGTGCCTCAAGGAGGCGATCGATTCCGAGCTGAACCAATCATGTGATCCGACCTTTGCCCAGTCGGTGCCCTCACCTCCAAGCCATACGCTTTCCGAGGCCCATTAATGCGTCCCACTCTCGTGCTTGCCCTTCAGCTGAGTCGACTTTTCGCATCACGCAAGCGGAAACTGCCACCCCCGAGCGTCAACCACATTCCACGAGCGCGCCGCGTCAATAAGGAAGGAATTAGAGCCCCGCCCTGCCATTTACCCAGTTCGTTGCAACACTACTCCACTTCTGCGCGCATCCAAGCGTCTTCATCATCAAGCAGCGCCCTACGCACAGCCGCTGCGCCGTCATTCTCTCAATCAGCGACCCAGCTCGCCACGGCCCTCTCCTTACCTGCGGCAGAGTAGCTATCGTCAGAGCTCACTCTCACCATCTGCCAAAGTGAGTTCGAGGTCCCGAATAGAGCGTTGCTCGAGAATATTGCTGACAAACAGCGCGCGCCCCTTCAGACTGTCACTGTCTTCCCAGGCACTATCCTCCAAGATCCTTCAAGGCTACGAGAAGGCCGGAGCTCAAATCTTACAGTTCTGTTGCCATGACCGACTGCTGATCGCAGGCAACCACCATATGGTGAGTGGACGCATACCATTGAACACCGCATCCACTGAGCACCGCATACATCTAGGTCTATCATACTCTCAGTGTCTCGTCAATTCAAATGATACATCAAAGCCGCTCGCATCATGCGCGTTCCCTGCCCCGGTCAACAAGGCATCATGCAACTCACCCCTCGGCGCTGCTTCGTACTCCGACCTCGTGCGACGTACTTCTTCAGGCTGACTACGAGCTCCTGCCGTCCTCCCAACAGATCTACGTTACGAGCCAGCGAGATCCCTTGCCCTGGGACCACCAGCTCTGGTCTCAAGGTCCTGCCTTCTTCTTTTTCCCTCATCAAGCAAGCGGCCGCCCTCAGCCCCCTCAGTCATCTTACATCCCACCGTCTCTCCCATCAGGACCGGCCATCCTTTCTCCCTCGCCTATCCCCTTCTCCCCTCCTTCTCAACAGTGGCCTCTCACCTTTCAAAGTCCTGCCCTATTCGACCTTGCTTGTGCTACTGACATCTTTCTTCTTCTACTCCTTGGTAATCAGGCATCAAACTCGGCAAAGCACCATGCATGGGAGGCTGCATTTGTGTTCAGACGATCCGACTCCCGACTCGAAAGGGAGGCAGCTTTGCAGAAACATCCTGAAGCCTTGTTGTACTCATATAGCGTCTGTAATCATATGACCTCGATCACCTTCTCTTCGTAGGGAGCACGGAGTTGGCACTTACTGCGAAGGGAGTCGACTTTTTTCAGCATGTAGTCAGGTCAAGGAAGATGAAACGATAACAGCTAGTACTTCCATCTGTCGCACATGATTCATTGTCGACGCGCTACCATTGCGGCATGCAGAGCCACACGACCTTTCTCGTTGTCTCCCGCCCATCGAAGCATCAGCTCAGTAGATATTTCTGGAAGGAAAGCAGCTCAAATGCACCCTAAATGGCCCCTAAATGCCCCCTTCCCCAACAGCCTTCGAGTCCTAGGAAGCTCGAGCACTTGCATTGCTCATTCTAAAGGAGTTGGAAGATGTCACAGCTGCACACACCATTAGTCCATCAACGCATGACTAATTTACGCCCTGTCCATCACCGCGTCGCCCTCCCCCTCCTTCTGGTCCCCTCCCTCGTCCTTGTGCTTGCCCCACCGCCTCGCGCGTTGCATTATCCATCTGCTCCATCTCCACCCGCTCAGCCATCCGCTTCTTCTCAACCTCCGCATTCTCAAAGAAGGTATTAACCCTGTCCAACCGGTACGCTTCTTCGTTATTTACCCGCATCATCCACCGCGTGTCGACCGATCTTCAGTAGGTATGACCGTCTTCTGGGAAATCTGGTCGGAGGCCGATGATGAAATGCATCGCCTTGTCTTCGTCTGTGGTTCGGTTTGATGCTGGTATGACGATGCTTCATTGGCGAGTGTAGAGCGCTTGAAGTCGATCGCCATATGAGATTCGAAGCCTTGCTGTCCAACGGTCCGTCCCTGTGCCCAGAGCTGTATTCTGGTGCGCTGGAGGTCGTCCTGTCTTCCACCGATGGCGCCATACACTGATGTGAGGCCCAACGCCCTCCGAATCGACCTGCGTTTCGAGCCAGCACATCGCCTTGCCCTTGACTGAGCGTCGAGATGCAGGATGGGTGTACGACCCTACCGCCTAAAGTAGGCGGAGAAGCTGGGAAGGACTGTCGAAGGGAGATTATTTCAGGCCCGCAGGGGTAGCTCAACGTGGTGCGCCGCGCTGCACTCCGGATTGTACACTGTAGTTGCTTCAAGAAAGTCTCCGACATCAGCCGATATCGAACGTCTTGCTTGCTGTCCAGTGTCCAACGTACTTTGATTCTGCGTTCTCGCTGTCGGTGTGATCGGCTTGCTGTCCCTCGCTGGCCCTTCCGATCTGTGGCTTCGGTGTCCATTGCATTCCGCATTTCCTGTCCATGCTTCAGCCGCAGGGCTGGAGTTCAACTACTGGATATCCACGCTGGGAAGAATGCCTGTACTGGAAAGGGAAAGACAGACGGAGTGGGAATGATCAGCATTCCTTCCATTACCATGCGTGCATCGGACCGCATGTTCGTTGCAACACTGGCACAGTGGTGCTAGCACATCAGTTTGGATGGAGAGGAACGAATGGACGAGATTCTGCAATGCACAGTCAGGTAGGCATGGACAAGCACGTTCTGTTGACCTTCTGTCTCGGAATGACAAATGAATGCCTTTGACTTGCGAATTCCTGGCAGTCGTCGTCGGGTCTTTACACTGGACCGTTGGAAAAGCCAGCAGGGTCCTCGAAGATGCCGAATCAGCACGACTTCCGGAGGGCTCGGAGGACTTGCGCCAACGGTCAGGAGAGCACACAGGGAGCGCCATTTCGATCACGATACCAGCAGCATAGCGGCGATCTTTCTCCGTTTGAGTCGGCGAGCAAGGCGCTATTTGAGCAGGAAGGTGCCGAATCCCCGTCTGTGTGCTAGCGAATGCGCGGCACCCCATTGATTGAGGTTGAGGCTGAGGCTGAGGAGGTGAACGACAAGACGGTCAATGTATTGGGTTCAGGCGCACCGACAACAGGCATGTCCCCCAACACTCACTCTCAGAACGAGGCGGAAGTACGCGAAGCGGGCGGGTGGCCTTCTGTGTTCGGTGGCGGCGATGTCGAGTTCTCACAGCATCATCCACCGATCCCGTATGGTCAACGACCGAGAAGGGAATGGTGAGGCCTGAGGAGAACATGTCTGGGCACGGTGTGAGAGGGAATGAGGGAGCATTGTAGGGTCAGCAATGGCATTCAAGCATTCGTGAGAATCGGTGTATGCTCACCGACAGGTCACAGGTGTGCGCGCTGGTGCTGAGTAGGCGTAGGAGGAAGGAACAAGGTTGAAGTCTGAGAGGAGCTCTGCATATGAATTGGAGAGAGAAAGGAATAGATGGCGAGTCAGCAAGGAGCAGCACAAGCATGTGAAGCTCTGTACGCACCGAACGTTGATGTGCGCGTTCCAGCGCGCTTGCTGAGAGTGAGGGGGGGAACCAGGAACTGCCGCCGTCGTGAAGAAAAGGAAGAGAAGGAGTGTGGTAGACGTCGGAGAGAGTGGGTCAAGGTCGAGAGGCCATGCTTGAGCTCCTTGACGTGGTCGTCCACGGGATGGCAGCGCGAGGTGCAATGGGCGAAGAGCGTTGTAGAAGACAGTCGGGTCGTATGGTCCTGTCCGGTGGTGATCAACTCTACGATGAGGCCAAGATGGGCGACTGGTGGAAGTGGACGACGCTCGTGATGCTCATGCTGGCGAGCTCAGAGATCACATACACACAGACGACGAAGGGATTGGAGATGTTGGAAGATGTATTGCGCGCAGGTAGAATGCGATGGATAGCGTTGAGAACAAGTTGGAAGCTGAGGGTGCGGTACAGAAGACTATCGAAACGCGTTGACTGAGGGGGATCGACTCGGGCTCGATGTGAAGAGATGGAGAA